>JALIZH010021247.1:0-43616 GCA_030522465.1 Rhipicephalus appendiculatus | reverse complement strand
GCGAATACGAATTCTTTATTTGCGAACACGCTGACCAAATAGTTGCATTGTGTATTTAGCAAGAAGCCACAACTCGCTCCCAGAACGAAGGCGACGACATGACACGCTAACACACTTTCTTTTTACTGCCTGACTATGCTCAATGTGCTGTTACTTCGACTTCAAGCGTTCTTTTTTCCGCTTGCACATATTACTGTACGTGTTTTGATTGCAAGTGTAGTAAGCGTATGGGCACATGCCCAATTTGAAATTGGTGCTAATATTGTATTTCTTGCATCGTTACACACTCTCAATAGTTTCGTATGTATAAGAAAATAATTACGATCATTTGTATTTTTCTCAGTTTTATCCTTTCAGTTCATTATTTTTTATTCTTTATGCTTTATTAGACTTGTAGAAACTTTCACTAAGATTGTTTGTTCAGCTTGTACACTTTCGTTGTAATAACAATGTTGCCTATGCCACCCATTTGTAAGGGGTCATGGTCCCAGTCAAGCCTATTAGAGGCTTTTTGAGCGCCGCCCTCAGCGTCCCGAATGTTGAAATAAATAAAGTTTCAAAGTATCAAAGAAGCTGAGACCCTAAGGCTTGGAATCCCCAGCAAAAAGCTGCCTTAATTTGTTTTATTTTGGGAAGTGCGAGCGCACGTTTTATTGACTTTCTGATGCCTACCTCTCAAGCGCAAAAAATGCACTGGGAAATGTGTAGCGAGCGGGGTGTGGGGGGTGGAACTGAACATTGTCTTATTAAATGGGATGCAGAATTTCTTGACAGCTTCAGCAATTATGCAACAGAGTTGTAGTTCATTCCAGTAACTGCAAATAGCACAAGAAAGGCAAGTAAAGACGATGAACGCTCGTAAGAGAACCTTGCATGAGAGTACGTTAGAGAGACAGGATTTGTAGCTCTCTTAGTTGTTATAGCGGGAAATTCGCGCTCTTAACTGGGCGACATAAGCGTTAACGTCACATAGTTAAACATATTAAGTATGAACCAACAGACGAGTTTTTTTTTCTTGTCGCTTCAGACACTAGCAATTCGCAAGAGATATGTTCATCAGCAGTACACTAGGGCACGCCACCACACCTCCCCCCTTCGGGAGCAAAAAAAAAGTCTGTCGATGAGACTAGGCGCCATTTCCCTGGTGCCATAAGGTGCTGGCAGCCCATAAACTCAATCGGAATGGATAGCCTTGGAAAGGGCGTTCCCATGCTCAAAGTTTAGGGGCGCTTATCGGGAAGGAATGATTCGGAGTCTTCGATCAAGCGGTAGAACACTCAAGCCAAATGTGATCACGTAGGTAATATTCTGGAAGGAATAAGTCTAACATGAAAATCATAACATAAAGACAACGTTTGGTTGAATACACTTAGTGAATGCTTAGCTAGCGACAGGGTAAATGCGCAGAAGACGAGGACAGTGAAGAAGCTTTACGTACACGAGCGCTCGTGTGTGTCAAGCCTCTTCAATGTCCTCGTCTTCTACGCGTTTACCCGGTGTCATACTACAACAACAAGCCGAGACTGCTACCTTACGTTAGCCAGAGGTTTTGATAGAGATGCCAGAGACGTGTCGTATACTGAGCCAGTGGTCGATGTATTGGTTGATCGAATACGTTATTATTATTCATCATTATAGTTTTAGTGAAACAATACATTACTGGCAATTACGAGGGAGGAAGTCCTATAGAGCATGTGGATGAGGTGAAGAAAGATGACGTGCGTGTGGGCTTAACTGACCAAATTGTGCAGTGAAGACAAAAATCCACTGAGCATGATGCGATTTATGTTGTACAACACCAATGGCATTCATAGCGCTTATAAACACGCAAAATGACGTGATAATATTTAGCGTACTGTTTTACATCAAGGTAGGGTACTAGAAAACATTGATGAACATATATATCCGGCTATATGGTGAAAACGAAAATCTTGGGCGGAATCTTGCGAAGAGTTAATTATAATCACTGAATTATGATAATGACATTTACGGTTCGAGCTCGCGAAGAAGCGCCACCTCTTATCCTCTTTTCATCCGAAGCCCCATGTCTGAAATACACTTCTCACTTCGTCATGAGAGCATTCTTTTTTTACTCTTACCAGAGACTCGAAATCTTGCTGGAAACAAGCGAGTAGGACATTTTCGATCCATGCTGAGTGACCATCATCTTGACTTTCCTCTACTTCCGACGTTCCATGATTTTACGTCATCAGTGTCATGGTTATCGTTGTAACTTCATACGACCACGTTGCCGAGTGCCTTGTTAGGACAGGAAAAATATTGGCTTCGTGAAGAGAACAAAAGAGAACGTAGATGAAACTCGACTGTGTACTATCAGGCCGAGTAATACGAACCCCTGCAGTTTCAAAGCGGGCTAGCTCGAACACGCCTGTTTGCAGTGACATTTTAGTTGCGCGGTAAAGGCACAGTAAAGAATCCAGATGCGTCTGGAACAGCTTTTTTTTGGCTTATCTATTGGTCGGCTGCGTACAGTAATGGGCAGCTAGGAAATGGATCGTTTTTCATGCTTTTGCGAGAACCACTCACCCTTTCACAAATTAGATATGGCCGCCAGGACAGCAGTGACAGCAGCTGGGTCCAGTTTCCTAGCTAGATTTCAGTTTCTTTTGCTATTTCTATGTGGGTCCAACTGCGCAAACTGGGACAAGCAGATGAAACTAGACGAGAAACTTGGACTAGTTCGTGGTAATTTATTAAGAAGGAACAACAGCGTTAAAAACAGTCAAGGACCAGGGAAGCAAATCGCATCTACAATTGTGTATACTGCCCCTGAGTGGAAAAGCATCATGACGTCGTAAAGCGACAAGTGTAATGATGATAACATTTTCTTTCTGTAAATATAAAAAAGAAGGAGCTGTAGTCAGATATAAAAAAATTACACCATCTCCCGCTAAAGGGAACCATGTCTAGATGTGAAGCAGCGGGCGCTAACGCTTACACTGGCGGCTGCGTTGACGCTGGCGCTCATCGCAGCGTTGCGCAGGAGAGAAAACTGGGGAGGCGCGAAGCACGCAGTGATGGAGCGGTGTTTCCTACTGGAACATGCCAATCGCTGCTAATGGGCAATGAGAGACAGAAGACTCCGACTGGACACAGAGACCCGCAGTCCGCTTTTAGTTAACGCGCACGCTGCGAAAATTTTTATTGTTCAACAACGCACAGGAGAAATCTCCCACCGGCACCAGCATGGAGGTCAAGATCCATTGCCATTTATACGGGGTGGCCAGTGAACGGTTGTGCAGCGCGAGCAGTCGGTTTTGTCAACCAAGAAACTCGCTAGCAGACGCTGCCTGCGACGGCCTCGCGAGGCGAGAGAGGGGGCGGGGAGCGTAGGAGAAGAGAGAGAGGGGGACGCGCATGCGCAGTGGGAGTGTGGGCGCCGCGGGCAGGGATGCCTAGAGGGGAGAGCGTAGGAGAGAGAGGGGGGGACGCGCATGCGCAGTGGGAGTGTGGACGCCGTGGGCAGGGATGCCTAGAGGAGAGAGGGGGGAGCGTTGAAGGAGAGAGGGAAGGCGCATGCGCAGTGAGGGTGTGGTTGCCGCGGGGAGGGATGCCTAGAGGAGAGAGAGGGGGGAGAGGAGGTTTTTATTTTTATTTTTTTGAAAGGGTTTGCGCATGCGCAGTAAGGGTGGTCACGCCGCACACCACCACCGGATTAAGCTTCGCCATAAGATGCTTCACATCTAAAACAAGATGCCTTCCGATGTCTTTCGCGACCATTGTAGCTTGCGTGCCCTGATAAATTATGCACGTAAAGGCGCTTCGACTGAAGTCGCATGCTCAACCGGTATAAGATATTCGAGGCATTCAAGCGTAGACTACCGCTTCCTGCTAAGCGCATGCATTCCCCCTCAAGAATTCGTCCAACCCTCTTTCATGGTGACTCATGTCGTTTTTCATTAGCAGCCAACATCGTATATTTCTCACGTTGAAGCAGTTCAACCGATCTCCCTCCTAATTAGCGCGTTCCTGTCGCGCGCTTTTGTGCACATTAACTCCAATCGAACATCTGTGCAGAAAACGGTGTGGCTTATTGATCTGTTCAATTTTGTACCGATTGGTTTAAAAGGCGCAATTGGATATGGAAAAAGAGACAAGCACGTCCGTTATACATTATAATTCCGTAGGTAAAACAATACCACGAAATAGTGTTATGTGCATTCTTCATTATCGTTGTGGCTATTATTCCCGCCGTATGGTGTACTGTCCCTCTCTGCAATGCAGCTCGAGACAAAGCAGAGATACACGCAGATGCAAGCACTAGCCGAAACTTCCATTCTGGAGCTGTCATATAGTTGGTAATTCTTTTTGGCTAATGCTGCTTATTGTCGCTAACGGGAACGTTTATATAAACGATGGATATGCTGATATGTGAAAACGACAAGTTAATGATGGAAGGAAAGAAGTGTGAACTTAAGGGCTCGTTTGCTTTGTTAAAACATTATTAATGAGAACTAACAGACAATGATGGCAAGAAAAGTATAGGGGACGTTATTAGAAGTAATTGTAATGTAAATGTGAAGAAAGGAAAGTGGACGAAAAGATAACTTGCCACCGGCAGGATCCCAACCTGCGACCTTCGAATAACGCGTCCGATGCTCTACCACTGAGCTACGGTGGCGGTCATCCCTCCGTCCACTTTTTAGGATATATATGTTCATTTAAACGTGGGAGCGTCAGCCAGCGCCGCCTGTTGCCATTACGGCGAGTGTGGAACACCCCTTCTGCCTGTAGGCGTCACGTAGTACGTGATCTTATTACTAGCTGGCAGCTGACTAAAAAATTACACCATCTCCCGCTAAAGGGAACCATGTGTAGATGTGAAGCAGCGGGCGCTAACGCTTACACTGGCGGTGGCGTTGACGCTGGCGCTCATCGCAGCGTTGCGCAGGAGAGAAAACTGGGGAGGCGCAAAGCAGCCAGTGATGGAGCAGTGTTTCCTACTGGAACATGCCAATCGCTGCTAATGGGCAATGAGAGACAGAAGACTCCGACTGGACACAGAGACCCACACTCCGCTTTTAGTTAACGCGCACGCTGCGAATTTTTATTGTTCAACAACGCACAGGGAGAAATCTCTCACCGGCACCACCTTGGAGGTCAAGATCCATTGCCATATATACGGTGCGGCCAGTGAAAGGTTGTGCAGCGCGAGCAGTCGGTTTTTTCAACCAAGAAGACGCTGCCTGCGTCGGCGTCGCGAGGCGAGAGAGGGGGGGAGCGTAGGAGAGGAGAGAGGGGGTGACACGCATGCGCAGTGAGAGTGTGAACGTAGTGGGCAGGGATGCGTAGAGGAGAGAGGGGGGAGCGTAGGAGAGGAGAGAGGGGGGGACGCGCATGCGCAGTGTGAGTGTAGACGCCGCGGGCAGGGATGCTTACAGGAGAGAGGGGGGGAGTGTAAGAGGGGAGAGAGGAGGGGTGGCGCATGCGCAGTGAGTGTGTGGCTGCCGCGGGGAGGGATTCCTAGAGGAGAGAGAGGGGGGAGAGGAGGTTTTTTATATTTTTTAAAGGGTTTGCGCATGCGCAGAAAGGGTGGGCACGCGGCACACCACCACCACCACCGCCGGATTAAGCTTCGCCATAAGATGCTTCACATCTAATAATCCCTCGCATACCACCTGAAGGCAACAAGTCTGCCAGAACGAGACCCTCGGCTATGAACGAAGGAAAGAAGTGTGAACTTAAGGGCTCGTTTGCTTTTTTAAACACATTATTAATGAGAACTAAGAGACAATGATGGCAAGGAAAGTATAGGGGACGTTATTAGAAGTAATTGTAATGTAAATGTGAAGAAAGAAAAAGTGGACGAAAAAGATAACTTGGCACCGGCAGGATCCGAACCTGCGACCTTCGAATAACGCGTCCGATGGTCTACCACTGAGCTACGGTGGCGGTCATCCCTCCGTCCACTTTTTAGGGTATATATGTTCATTTAAACGTGGGAGCGTCAGTCAGCGCCGCCTGTTGCCATTACGGCGAGTGTGGAACACCCTTTCTGCCTGTAGGCGTCACGTAGTACATTATGTTATTACGAGCTGGCAGCTGACTAATAATCCCTCGCATACCACCTGAAGGCATCAAGTCTGCCAGAACGAGACCCTCGGTTATGAACGAAGGAAAGAAGTGTGAACTTAAGGGCTCGTTTGCTTTGTTAAACACATTATTAATGAGAACTTACATACAGTGATGGCAAGGAAAGTATAAGGGACGTTATTAGAAGTAATTGTAATGTAAATGTGAAGAAAGAAAGTGGACGAAAAGATAACTTGCCACCGGCAGGATCCGAACCTGCGACCTTCGAATAACGCGTCCGATGCTCTACCACTGAGCTACGGTGGCGGTCATGCATCCGTCCACTTTTAGGGTATATATGTTCATTTAAACGTGGGAGCGTCAGTCAGCGCCGCTTGTTGCCATTACGGCGAGTGTGGAACACCCTTTTTGCCTGTAGGCGTCAGGTAGTACGGGATCTTATTACGAGCTGGCAGCTGACCAATAATCCCTCGCATACCACCTTGTTGCCTTCAGGTGGTATGCGAAGTGGCAAGTTATTTATTTATTTATTTATTTATTTATTTACAAAATACTGCAGGCCCAAAAAGGGGCCCAAGCAGGGGCCGAATGTACAAAGAAATGCATTTAAACAACGCGAAACGCGTACAAACATTAGAAAATGTCAATAATACATAATGAGCAAAAAATAACACTAATAAATATAAAACAAAAACAAACATGAAAAGAAGGAAGGCGAAAACCGTACAATTATTAAGAAGGAACAATGCGAAATGTAGACACCAAAAATAGCCAAAAACCAAAAGTAGACACCAAAATATAGTCAAACGTAAAATGTTCACATATTTCAAGTTAAAGCCACGTTAATAAAAGCGTGTGATATGTAGATACTCACATACACGTGAAAAAAAAAAGAAATAAACCCTTTCCAGAAGTTGTTGTAATAGTTTATTAGACTGGGATCAGGGAACACGAGATAACCAATTAATGAAGGTATAAATATAGCATATGAATGACTGCAGGGTCAAATGATTACATGTTCTAAAAGATCGGCGTTAGAAAGACATGAAAAAGGTAGGTTGTTCCAATCTGTTATGGTGCGTGGAAAGAAGGAATATTTGAAAAGATTAGTTCTTGTACGATAAGGTGTTAAAGAGTCAGCGTGACGATGCCGGGTTCTACGAGCTGTAAGTGGTTCTAAATAATGACTTGGGTTTATAGCTAAAAGATTATTAGATGTGAAGCATCTTATGGCGAAGCTTAATCCGGTGGTGGTGGTGGTGGTGGTGGTGGTGTGCCGCGTGCCCACCCTTACTGCGCATGCGCAAACAGTTAAAAAAAAATAAAAATAAAAACCTCCTCTCCCCCTCTCTCTCCTCTAGGCATCCCTCCCCACGGCAACCACACCCTCACTGCGCATGCGCCTCCCTTCCTCTCTCCCCCTCTTACACTCCCCCCTCTCTCCATCCCTGCCCGCGGCGTCTAACTCCCCCCTGCGCATGCGCATCCCCCCCTCTCTCTCCTCTCCTACGCTCCCCCCCCTCTCTCCTCTACGCATCCCTGCCCACGGCGTTCACACTCCCACTGCGCATGCGTGTCACCCCCCTCTCTCTCCTCTCCTCCGCTTCCCCCTCTCTCGCCTCGCGACGCCGACGCAGGCAGCGTCTGCTAGCGAGTTTCTTGGTTGAAAAAACCGACTGCTCGCGCTGCACAACCGTTCACTGGCCATCCCGTATATATGGCAATGGATCTTGACCTCCAAGGTGGTGCCGGTGGAAGATTTCTCCTGTGCGTTGTTGAACAATAAAAATTCGCAGCGTGCGCGTTAACTAAAAGCGGAGTGCGGGTCTCTGTGTCCAGTCGGAGTCTTCTGTCTCTCATTGCCCATTAGCAGCGATTGGCATGTTCCAGTAGGAAACAGCGCTCCATCACTGCGTGCTTTGCGCCTCCTCAGTTTTCTCTTCTGCGCAACGCTGCGATAGGGCCAGCGTCAACGCCACCGCCAGTGTAAGCGTTAGCGCCCGCTGCTTCACATCTACACATGGTTCCCTTTAGCGGGAGATGGTGTAATTTTTTTTGAGCGAAAACAGAAATTTTAGTCTCTGGATTTTTCTACGTAACTGAAGTGGTTGAATGCTATGCTGTGTCATCAGACTAGAGGGTGAATCACTATTACGATATTTAGAAAAGATGAATCTCACAGCTTTACGCTGAATCATTTCGAGAGTATCAATGTTAGTTTTGGTGTATGGATCCCAGACAACGCAGGCATATTCGAGTTTAGGTCGAATTAGTGATGTATAAGCCGTTAACCTAGTACTAGCAGGTGTACGTTTTAGTTTATGTCTGAGAAAGCAAAGTTTCTTGAATGAAGAGTTGCATATGTTAGAAATGTGAGTATTCCAGCTGAGGGTGTTGGTTATTGTGATTCCCAGGTACTTATACTCGCTGACTTCTGTAAGCAGCTCGGAACCTAGTTTGTAGACGAACGGCAGTTTATGAAATTTCTTGTTAGTTATTGACATATAGACTGTTTTGTTGGCATTTAATTCCATACTCCACCGACTACACCAGGAAACAATACTTTGAAGATTAGAGTTTAGTGATACTTGATCTTCAGGGCAGTTAATTTCATTGTACAGTACACAATCATCCGCAAATAATTTAATTTGTACAGGGGCGTTAATTTCATTAGTAATATCATTAATGAATATCAAGAATAGCAATGGGCCTAGTACACTGCCCTGGGGCACTCCGGATGAAACTGGTAGCTCGCTGGATGAGTGATGATTAATTGAAACGAATTGTCTGCGGTTAGTCAGATAGGCATCCACCCAATTCACTATGTAAGTCAGAAGGTTAATTGATTCTAGTTTATTAATTAGCTTTCTATGCGACACAAGATCGAACGCTTTCTTAAAATCTAAAAATAATACATCAACCTGACCGGACCCATCAAGAACACCAGCGAAGTTGTGAACAATTGAGGTTAATTGCGTTGTGGTGGAAAAACCTTTGCGAAAACCATGTTGGCAGGAAGAAAGTATGCTGTTATCACCTATAAACTTATTATTTTCCTTAGCTATTATATGTTCGAGTAGTTTGCAACATGATGAAGTTAATGAAATAGGGAGATAATTTGTTACTAGTGTGGCGTCACCTTTTTTCAGTACAGGCACAACACGTGCCGAGAGCCAATCACTAGGCAGTGTAGCTGAAGACAAGGACATTTGGAATATACGAGTTATAAAAGGTGCTAATGCTTCTGCATACCTTCTCAAAAAAACGTTAGGTATGTCATCTGGACCTGGAGAAGACTTAGTTTTAAGCTTAAGTAGCATTGAAACGACACCTGGTGTTGACACAATATCAGGTGCAGGGTCGCATGGCGTATGGTTATGAAAAGCAGAAGTATCGAAGTTAGAAAAAACACTGTGGAAGTATTCATTAAAATGTTGCGCAATACTGTGCTTTTCGTTAACTATATTCCCGTCGTGTACAATGTGGCTAATTTCCCTGTTCTTTTTTCTCAGAAACGCCCAAAATTTTTGCGGCGCGGAGCGAATAAACTCTGGTAGTGTATGCTGGAAGTACCAACGTTTAGCATGCCCCACCTTTTGGTTTAAGTTATTTTGGATTTCTTGAATAGCTTCGCGTGAAGCACGCCGCCGTCTTAAGCGCTTAACTCTTCTTTTAAGGTGCAATATATCTCTTGAAATCCAGGGAGTAACTTTAGATGTTCGTTTAGTTTTGCTTGGAATGAAATTTCTGAGGCAGTGATTAATAATTTCTTTAAAACGGTGCCAAAGTGCAGTAATGTCATGGCCTTGAAAACTATCAAGGCATATTTCAAGGTAATCTAAAACGCTTTCATCATTGGCTCTAGAATAGTCTTTAACGGTGATTGTGTTCTTCTTACTGACGACACATGAGTTCAACGGACACGTGAAATACACCAGTTGATGGTCCGAAATGCCAGGTTCAACGGAGACAGAAAAGTTTTCGATAGATTGACTTACAAAAACAAGATCTAGAATCGTAGCTGACGTGTCGTGAATACGCGTCGGATGCTTCACAACCTGTTGCAGGTTATGATAAAGCATAATATTGCGTAGGTAGTTCACGTGCAAGTTCGATTCGGCAAAGAAGGACGCGTTTTCCCAGTCAATGCCTGGGAGATTAAAATCACCTACAAGCAACACATTATCACTTGTAAAGGATGCAATATGTTCACAAAGATCACAAAGGTATTGCGCAGACGAGTTAGGGGCTCTGTACACGGCAAACAATAAAAATGAGTTATCCCAGCAAGAAAGTTTCAATGAAACAGTTTCTAAGTTGTTGGCTTGACGTAAAAGAACAGCACTTATGTTTTCTTTAACCATGACTGCAACCCCGCCACCCCTCGAAGACCTGTCGCGACGATAGGCCTGATAAGACGGAGGGAAAACGGCTGTGTCATCAATATCGTCATGCAGCCACGTTTCTGTCAACACAACTACGTGAGGATTGTAACTCAAGATAACCGATTCAAGATTCTCAGACTTATTAACAATGCTGCGAGCATTAATGTTTAGAACACGCAATTCTTTAGCTGCAAGTGGAATGCGTCAGTCACTTTTCGAAGTGCCTTGGTCGCCATGGATTTGCGTTCTCGAGTTTTTCTGATCATCCCAAACGAAGGGCTTATTACCAACCCGCAATTTGTCATTAATTAAGCTAACTTTCTTGCCCTGCTCCTTCTCAGCCCTCGCGCTGTTCCATAGGAGCCTTCGCTTCGTTAGCCTGCTTCGCGAGTAGTCATTCTGGACTGATATTCTGGAGCCTTTCAATTTGTAAGCATTTTTTCAACACAAGCTGCTTTTCATTAAAATCCTGGAAATAGATTATGACTGGTCTTTGTTTGCCCGGCCTCCCAAGGCGATGAATCCTGCCGACTGATTTACATTGAACGTCAAGTTTTGCAGCGAAAGTTTTGTCGAGAACTTTGCTTTTTAGGATTAATTCCGTTTCATCCGGGTCCTCAGAGATACCGAAGACTACCATATTGGAACGCCTACTCCTATCCTCTAGGTCAGTTAATTTTGCCTCCAGGGATTTTACTGTTCGCTCAAGGTCGTCGACACGCGAAACTTTTTGTTTTTTTTCTCTAACTCAGCAAACCTGGTTCCAAGATCAGCGACGAGTTTTTCCATGTTAGTCTGTTGTGTCCTAAGTGCAGTTACATCTGCTGCCAGCTTACTTTGACCTGATAATAGTTCCTGAAGCATAGATTCAACGGAGGGATTACGGCCGCCGGAGGGGCCGGGGTTTGACTCAACGTCCCCGCACAGCATGAGCAAGCACACACAACACAAATTGTTGACAATAGTGATGCACTGTTGGGGGCACGGCAAGACCACAAGACCACGATAATCACTCTTAATTGTACAATAGTAGTGACTGACCTGCATGAAGCAGAGGAAAGGCCTATAAATCCACATGCTTGTTGATGGTCCGCCGTGCCCACAAAAAGTGAGGGCCTGGGGTCGATGCTTTTTGAGGCAGTGCGCCGACGTCGCGTGACGAACAGGTGGCGCCTCAGAAAGATTGTCCTGCGGTAGCGAAGGGGCGTCGTCACGAAGCAAGGTAGGCTGCACCAGCGGCATCGATGAGGCAGATGCGATCAGGGGGCCACACTTCATAGTTCACGAGATATGGCCTGCGCAGTCCCGTGTTGACAGCTTGATGCGGTTTCACAGTTGATGCGGCTAGACCAACGCATACCTGCATGAAGCAGAGGAAAGGCCTATAAATCCACATGCTTGTTGATGGTCCGCCGTGCCCACCTATCTTTTCGTCTACTTTCCTTTCTTCACATTTACATTACAATTACTTCTAATAACGTCCCCTATACTTTCCTTGCCATCATTGTCTGTTAGTTTTCATTAATAATGTGTTTAACAAAGCAAATGAGCCCTTAAGTTCACACTTCTTTCCTTCGTTCATAGCCGAGGGTCTCGCTCTGGCAGACTTGTTGCCTTCAGGTGGTATGCGAGATATTATTGGTCAGCTGCCAGCTCGTAATAAGATCCCGTACTACATGACGCCTACAGGCAAAAAGGGTGTTCCACACTCGCCGTAATGGCAACAGGCGGCGCTGACTAACGCTCCAACGTTTAAATGAACATATATACCCTAAAAAGTGGACGGAGGGATGACCGCCACCGTAGCTCAGTGGTAGAGCATCGGACGCGTTATTCGAAGGTCGCAGGTTCGGATCCTGCCGGTCGCAAGTTATCTTGTCGTCCACTTTCCTTTTTTCACATTTACATTACAATTACTTCTAATAACGTCCCCTATACTTTCCTTGCCATCATTGTCTGTTAGTTCTCATTAATAATGTGTTTAACAAAGCAAACGAGCCCTTAAGTTCACACTTCTTTCCTTCGTTCATAGCTGAGGGTCTCGTTCTGGCAGACTTGTTGCCTTCAGGTGGTATGCGAGGGATTATTGGTCAGCTGCCAGCTCGTAATAAGATCACGTACCACGTGACGCCTACAGGCAAAACGGGTGTTCCACACTCGCCGTAATGGCAACAGGCGGCGCTGACTGACGCTCCCACGTTTAAATGAACATATATACCCTAAAAAAGTGAACGGAGGGATGACCGCCACCGTAGCTCAGCGGTAGAGCATCGGACTCGTTATTCGAAGGTCGCAGGTTCGGATCCTGCCGGTGGCAAGGTATCTTTTCGTCCACTTTGCTTTCTTCACATTTACATTACAATTACTTCTAATAACGTCCCCTATACGTTCCTTGCCATCATTGTCTGTTAGTTCTCATTAATAATGTGTTTAACAAGTTAATGATGGGTTATCTCAAAGATTACACTATGTCTATACAACCCCCCTCTTGGCGAACGTGATCAGGAATCACGCCAAGGGCTCAGCTTAGAGCTATATAGTCACAGCTACGTATTATACTAAGCAGTACTATATTACAGAGACATTCGTTATGACTTATAATGTGACGAGCGCCCGGAAATATTCAGTGTGGTGGACTGGCTTCATGACATATCTTTGTTTTATACTGTGGGTAGATGGTAATTCCTACCTGACCATCGTCTAGCGAAAAGTGTGTTACATGCCGCGAACATTGTGGAATCTAGTGCGAACCGAAGCTTCCGTCAAGGGAATAGCGAAATTGTATGAAAGTCATGGCTTTTCCAAAGCGCTTCGCACCATCGCGACCACTACCTACCAGAAAAGAAAGAGAAAAAAATGTACCCAGTTGCACTCAACGTGTAGAAAGTGCGGAGCAGTGATTGACCTACCCTATACGCTGGCGTTCACGGACAAGCCCTTGCTTGCGTTCCAAACGCGCAGCCTGTTCAGCGTCCGTGGTGGGAAAGAAAACGTTCATTTGTGACACAGATGTGCCCCCTCCCTTCGTCCTTCTCTCCTCCACCTTTCTCTCCTCCTCAGCATCGCATCACCCTTCCTCATCCTCACTTCCCTTTGCCGTGTACTGTACACGGCTATGATATGCTTTTAACCTCCTTTTCCTCCTACTGAACGCCACTTCCCTTTCCCGCCTCCTTGCGATAATGTACTATACATGGCTTGCTATACATGGCTGTGCAATACATGGCTTTGCCAGAGTATGTCCGAGCTAGCTCATAAAGTGACATATTGAAACCTGTGGCCACTTGCGGTTGTTACCATTTTCTTGACCACGCTGTCATTATCAGAAAATACAGAGACCAGATTACTCGAGAAACATATTAGGCTATCATGTAAATAACAAATCGGACACATTGCCAGCGTGACACCAAGGGCCGACATGAGGTGACAGCAGATGGCAGATGACAGCATACGATATCCCGGGCCCCTAAAGGGCTCTGCGGTAAAAAGACAGAGATAATAAACTGTCCCTGTAAGATTGCTTCTTGGTGAAAGCACTGTGTGTCGCACCGAACTCGCGTGACCAAGTCCACGGCCTCTGCGGTTAATGCCACTGTGCTCGCTTCGCCTGTGACGCCGAGCTGGTCGTCCAGGCATGGTAAGTTGGCTCAGAATGCCCATCTGATCTACCTTGCCTATGATCACGCTACTTACCTTTTGCACTGTGTTTTCATATGCTTGTTAGCGGCTTTACGTTGCGTTACTAGGCAAAGGCCTACTAAAGGAATAGGTCTCCACCGCATAGTGCAAGCTATCACGAAATATACTCTCAATGAAATCGGCCCACTGTACTACAAAATGATATTGAGGGTGGTCGCGCTGACTATGGTGCGTTGTTCCCGCAGACAGTTGATTTTCAGCACTGAATGACAGCTTACTATTAGATAACAATTAAGAAGACGAAGCAAACTACCCACAATCTCCCTGAGTACAGGTGTATAGATATTTGCTATGTTAAAGCAGTTCGCTCTTGATGTATGTTTACCAATCGATGATCTTAAGGTACTATATGCCCCGATACTGCATAACTTTTTTTAATGCTTCCGGTAACCAGCCAATCTGTAGTGGCAGTGCTGATGCGGGTACATATCAGCCGATTAAATTGGTGTCCTGAGAGTGAGTCATTCGATAAAGCGGGAGGCGCCCGCAGCATGGTTAACATAGCGGTGGAAGGCTTTCAACGAAAGCTTTGCTGTAGCATTACGCCTCCCTATTGGAAAAACAGAAATAGTGGGCATAGTGGAAACCACCATCCACCATTATAGTGGATTAATGTAGTGGGTGGTATACTGGATAGTGGATGCTGGGTGGATAGTGGTTGGATAGTGGATACTGGATGGGGGGTTGGATAGTGGATAGTAGATACTGGGTGGATAGTGGATAGTGGATGCTGGGTGGATAATGTACAGTAGTTTAGGTGGGTAGAAAGTATGCTGTGTACAAGGTATGTAGCAGGTACGAAATGGCGGGCATATTAGTCAATGAAATATTTTTCTCTCAATGTTCTTTCTGTTACAACTGAAAACATATCTTCCTGTTACATAAGGCACACAAGTTAAGCACAGAAAACAAATTGTTGACTTGTGTTGCAAATGTGTTATCAGGCGAAACAAGCACAATAATAGCCTGTTTACACCAATCAAGGAACAGCCTGACTCAGTGAATAACTTTATTCACTTTTCTACATTTCTTGGTGTTTTGCTTACACGTTGATACAAGCAGCTTCTGCAAAAAACCCTAGTAGAAAACCTTCCCAACAGCGTCACCGTTCTCCCTCGGTGGCTCTATTTGAAGTGACTACAAAGAAATGTATTTCTCCAAGTCCCTGAAAAGCATTCAAAAAGCGTCATTAAAAAATAGAAATGTTTTGTTTAGGTAATGAATACATTGATCCGCCTTATGTTCACTGCTCCTTTCCCACAATAAATATACAGTGAGTCCTGGTTGTAGACATTCCATGTTGTTCGGCTATTTGGTTCACAGATATAGCAGACACGTTCAATCTGGGTGAAGACAACACAGAAATAAACACACGGTGTGCACGGTGTGTGTTTTCTGCGCTTTATGTGTGTGTTTCTATGTTTTAACGTGTTGTCGTCGCGTAGTTTAAACGTGTCTTTCATAATACAGTACGACAGCACCACAAATTACTACAGCTGGTTAGCTATTACCGGCTTTTATTAAGATTTTTTTTCGCGAGCTGACGTAAACGGAATAGTGTCGGCATTCCGTGCGGGGACAATTACTTGCCCTCGCAGCAGGCCGGTAGCGTTAGCTTGATGGCAGCTCTTGAAATAAATCTCTTCAAAACCACAAGCTGGTTAGTTCAGCAGTCAAATAACCTTCCCCTCGCAAAATAAACACGCGATCCGCTAGCCCGAGCCGAGCAAGACAAAAAAAAAACAACTAAACCACAGCCTAAACTTTCATACATTGCAGCGGCAAATGAAATTCACAGTGGACTATGCCGGAAGCCGGCCTACGGGGATACACAGCCAGCCAGTTTTCGCTCGCGCTGCACTGCCGACCCCCCCCCCCCCCCTTTCCCCCGAAACCCACCTTCAACATTTCGTTAGCCTTGAGGGGCGGATTCTGGAAAAATTCCTGTTCTATCCAACATAAAAATTTATCAGTGCACAAGGGTGCTAGCATAAACAATGTTCATTATTGCTTCACCAAATGACACAAAATAACCGCTAAGCAAACATCGACCAATGCAACTTATCGCGCCTCACCGATTCCCTGTCCCTAACCCGGTGCTACATCACCGAAATTGCTACAGCACAACCCGGTGGCTGTAGCAATAATTTTTTTAGTTCGGTTATTTCAAGTGCAGTGACCGTTTTTTGCTAAATACCTGTGTAAGATGAGCACCTTTCTGTAGAAAATTTTATCTCTGCTTTCAGCTTTATGGCGGGTAGTGCATCCGTCTCACATATACGAGCACATTAAATTTTAACAGTAGCGATTAAGTTCTTTACAAACGTCGTGTGGTAGCAGGTTCAACACAAGTGCAAGAGCATTCAGTACCGCGGCATTCAATATCTCTTGGGTATTACGCATAGAGCAATAATGCATAACATGCATAGAGCAACCTACCTTTCTGAAGAAAACATGCTGGCAGTGTACACTTTCGACGTACGCCGGTCTTCAAGTGGCGTGACGAGTCGGCGTCGGCCGCTGACAACCCCGTTTGCGGGCATCCGTCGTTCTCGCGGCAATGTGGTGAGTTCCCGATGTGCACGAACTGTCACGTCGATTCTCCACGCCACAGAGCGCGTTGCGAGAAACTATTCCGGCGCTGTTCATCGATAATGTGCGGAAGCATTTGAAGACGATGTATTCCAAGGGTAATCACGTTCATCGCCAGCAAAGCAATCGTACTTGGGGAGCTGGCGGCTGCTGATCACTCAGTTTGCACATACCACACATCATATTCATTCAAGAAGTTCCGCCTAAGTCAATGACCGCAACATAAAACACACAACGACGGCCCGCGCAAAAATCAACCGCATCAGCACAAACACAATCACCACGCCATGACCACGTTGTAGCAGCGCGGCGCCATGACAGTAAAGAAAAATTCCAGAGCGCCCAACGAATTTCACTTCCGATGCTGTTGGACGTGACGCCATTGCCGCCGTGACCGTTTGGTGCAGCTTCTCCAGCATGGTACACCATCATTGTCCTCAGCCACCCCTTCCCTCGCTGCTTCCAGTATTCGCGCGATAGTGGACGCACACTATCCACCATCGTCCACTATCCTTTCCACCTTGTACACTATGCCATCATCCACTATCCACTATGGACACCATGATTTTCAGTATACCCAGCATTATTTCCAGTATATCCACTATCTATTCCAGTACCAACTATGGCAGTTTTTCCAATAGGGCTAATGTTCATTCTCTCAAAAATATGGCAGTAAGCTCACGTAAATTGCTATTTTTGCACCTGGAGAATGCTGCAGGTTTCGCGCTATTCGAAATACGTTAGGGACAACCAGCAGTACGAAAAACTAAATAAGGCACTCAGAAAAAAAAAACCGGCACCCTGGTTATCAGTGTTGTTCAGTTAGTATCACAACCTCGTTCCCTCGGCCCAGGAACGCAATGCTGTTTACGAGGGGCCTTAAAAACATCGTCCCCGCAAGTATTAAGGCGAAAGCCTTCATTGTCTCAAGCTCACGTCCGTCAAGTGTCTGTCCGGCGTCCGTCCGTCCATCCGTCCACACCCCCACTGCGCATGCGCAAACCCATTAAAAAATAACGAAAACCTCCTCTCCACCTCTCTCTCCTCTAGGCATCCCTTCCCGCGGAGGCCACACCCTCACTGCGCATGCGCGTGTCCTCCCTCTCTCCCCCTCCTACGCTCCCCCTCTCTCTTCTAGGCCTCCCCTCGCCGCGGCGTCCACACCCCCACTGCGCATGCGCGTCTTCCACTTTCTCTCCTCTCCTACGCTCCCCCCATTTCTCGCCTCGCGACGCCGACGTAGGCAGCGTCTGCTAGCGAGTTTCATGGTTGAAAAAATTGGCTGCGTATCTGCGTGCTTCGCTGCAAATGTCGTCGAAAGACGATAGTCGAGTGCCGGCCATACTATATATGTTTTGCCTTGCCTCAGACAGCGCCTACTCTATGTTGAATCGGCCGCACCTGGCTGGCATTGATAAAATAGAGGCGCTGCGCGAGATATGGACGCCATCGAAAAAAAAGCCCCCACCTCCCCGAAGGGAATCGTGAGGAAATGCGAATGCATTTCGCGCGCGCTTCACTCCATTTATATATGGTGGTTGTGGTTTGAAGAAGGAAAAGGCGCCTAATTTCTGCAGCCCGGTCGGGAGCACGGCGCAGCGCCTTTTTTTTGCTTTTTTCTTGTTTTTTTTAATTTTTTTTATTTATTTTTTAAATTTTTTTTTTCATATATAGCTCCGCCGAGCTCCGCCGCAGACCGCTTTTAGTTAACGCGCACGCTGCGAATTTTTATTGTTCAACAACGCACAGGAGAAATTTCCCACCGGCACCACCTTGGAGGTCAAGATTCATTGCCATATATACGGGGTGGCCAGTGAACGGTTGTGCAGCGCGAGCAGTCGGTTTTTTCAACCAAGAAACTCGCTAGCAGACGCTGCCTGTGTCGGCGTCGCCAGGCGAGAGAGGGAGAGGGGGGAGCGTAGGAGAGGAGAGAGAGGTGGGGTGCGCATGCGCAGTGGGAGTGTGGACGCTGCGGGCAGAGATACCTAGAGAAGAGAGGGGGGAGCGTAGGAGAGAAGAGAGGTAGGACGCGCATGCGCAGTGGGGAGTGTGGACGGCGCGGGCAGGGATGCCTAGAGGAGAGAGGGGGGGAGCGTAGCAGGGGAGAGAGGAGGGGAGGCGCATGCGCAGTGAGGGTGTGGTTGCCGCGGGGAGGGATGCCTAGGGGAGAGAGAGGGAGAGAGGAGGTTTTTTATCTTTATTTTTTTTAAAGGGTTTGCGCATGCGCAGTAAGGGCGGTCACGCCGTACACCACCACCACCGGATTAAGCTTCGCCATAAGATGCTTCACGTCTAACACCTGCCGGCGCGCACACCTCCTCAACCTATCCTCCTACTCCTCCTCCGCGGACAACGCCAACGCCAACGCCGGATGCCTGACATAGCCCGACTATGAAATGCATTCGCATTTAAAACATGAGCTTGTGCTGAACCAAGGGCCACTGCCAGCGGCAGCACCTTCTCGTCGGCACATGGCTTTTTCGTGCAGAGCATCGCAGCTCGTGCACAGCGTCACATTTTCAGCGCAGCCTAAAAACACTAGGGTCATTAGAATTACGTATCTATGTATTTTCTAATAAAGAAACACACGTCCTGATACTTACATATTAATATCGCGCCTCAGATATGCGTAGTATTTGCTTTTTAATCGAACATGTTCACAAGCATGAATGCAAACACCAGTTCAAGATGCCTGGGCGTTGAGAAAGTGGTTAAACTTTGGCCGAGTGGCTGAATCAGGGGACGTCGGACAGACAGCCAGACCAAAATGTTTGCGTTTAAGTATCCGAAGAAAGACTATCGTCTTTAAAAACCGACTGCTCGCGCTGCACAACCGTTCACTGGTCACCCCATATATATGGCACTGGATCTTGACCTGCAAGGTAGTGCCGGTGGGAGATTTCTCCTGTGCGTTGTCGAACGATAAAAATTCGCAGCATGCGCGTTAACTAAAAACGGACTGCGGGTCTCTGTGTCCAGTCCGAGTCTTCTGTCTCTCATTGCCCATTAGCAGCGATTGGGATGTTCCAGTAGGAAACACTGGTCCATCACTGCGTGCTTTGCGCCTCCCCAGGTTTCTCTCCTGCGCAACGCTGCGATGGGCGCCAGCGTCAACGCCGCCGCCAGTGTAAGCGTTAGCGCCCGCTGCTTCGCATCTACACATGGTTCATTTTAGCGGGAGATGGTGTAATCTTTAAGGCGAAAGCCTTTAATGTCTCATGCTCACGTCCGTCCGGTGTCCATCCGACGTCCGTCCGTCCGTCTATCCGAGGTCTGGCATGGAGCCTGGTGGCCGCCGGGATGCGCAAACGGACGCCGGTCGCGTCGGACTCTATAGCGCTAGCACTTTGCTTGCGTAGCGTCGCTGTGCCCAGAGTTTGCAATCATTCTGACCGACGCCGTCTCAATGGACCCAGGCTTTCACGGAATACACTCTCGAATTTACAAAGAGCTGGGACGCGGATGGCGTTTGCACGATGCGCAAAGCGCGAGAAAATACTAACGCATGCGACCGGAGGAAGATGCGTCTCGCGTCTCGCTGCGATTCGCGGTAAAAAATTAAAAAATAAAACAAGCACACATTCGGTTTGTGTGTTATCCCTCTGAGAGTGTAAAAGAAAAAAAAGACATGTCATAATAAGTGGAATGGCCACACGCTTTTCGCCGAACACACTTTGGAATGTACAAAGTGTCCAATTTTTTTAGATATGTTCATGAGCTGCGCAGACGTGACTGGTCTCACGCATTTTTTTTTCGGGAGGCACTGCATGCGGTCCCCATTTGTTAAAACATAAGCGCGTAGCAAAGACGATATTTCAGAAGCAGCATGCAGATTTCAGCCATTCTGGAGATCAGCATCAATGTGCTTCTCGACACGGGAGGTCGAGACCCCTCAAGAGGCGTGCGAATATTCGGGTTTCTAATTCGAATCGAATAATGCATAACCGAATAATTCGACTCGAGTTTCGAATAGCTAGTATTCGAAGTATCGAGTAATTCGATAGGAGGAATATCTAAAACGCGACTAAGCCAAATGATCCACATTTGTCAGGGTAAGGTGGCTAAAAGTAACGGCTAACGTTGTTACACTGTTTAACTGCAGTACCAAAATTCTTTAATACAGTAGGACTTTTGTTAAATCTTTCACCGATAGCCTGATTCAGAAGTAAGGTCGTGTTTATTTTAAAGGAGATTATGCCATTTCCGCGCGTCATGGCTCCTACAAGGAAGGCCAGGAAACCGTCTGGGAGATTGTCAAATAGCTAGCGTAAAAAAAAAAATAAATGAACAAATAAATAACCTGCACATTGAGCTCAGACCTTATATACAAAAGCTTTAAAAATACTTCAGTGAGCCCGTGATCCCAAGAAAGGATGATCCCTTCAAATACTGAAAAGGGCATGGAGCTACACTTTCTCCAGGTATCGCCAAAATTGCTTTTCCATACCTTCCCATCCCTGCTACTGAGGTGCCCAGTGAGCGCATGTTTTCAACTGCTGTAAACACCGTAACATCACGGCAAGAAAGCCTGGAGCCTGAAAACCTATATCTGTCCTACCTTTGTTTTCTGAACTACTGGGATATTTGATAAAAGATACCCTATGTAATTTTTTTTACAGTAGACAGGTCCTTGTGAAAGAACAGTTCGGGTTTCGTGAGGGGAAGTGAATCGAGATGGCAACACTTTGCGTAAAGGAAAGTATACTTTCTAACATATATGAAAAGCGATTCACTGTTGGACTTTTTTTAGACTTCAAAAAGGCATTCGATTCCATTAAACTAGATATTTTATCTTACAAGCTGCCGTTTTACGGCATTCGAGGAGTAGCCTTAAAATTAATTCGCAGTTATTTCTTCCATAGACTGCGGTACACGTGTTTGATGGGCTACCCATCGCCGTTGAAACAATTATTGTATGGCGTACCGCAAGGATCTATTCTGGGTCCAATATTCTTTATTATCTATATCAATGATATCATCGCCATCCCAAGAACTCCTGTAATCATTCTGTATGCAGATGACACTAGTGTGTTTTTCTCTGGCATGCATATCGATAAGCTACACGTTCAAGCTAATACATGGTTAGTAGAGTTAGCATTATGGTGGCATATAAATAAACTAAACTTGAATGTTAGTAAAACAAAGGTTATTTTATTTCAAGCACGTAACAAACCAGATGATTCTGAACTTCAGCTTGCATTTGAAAACAATGTAATTGAACATGTTTCTTCCTACAAGTTTTTAGGTGTCTATTTCGAAGAACACTTGGATTGGTCCCGGCATATTAATAAAGTTCATGCCAACATATCAAGGTCGCTCGTTGTATTCCACAAACGTAGAGACCTTGTTCCGAAATCTTTAAAGTGGCAGTTATATTACATCCTAATTCATTCACATCTTCACAACTGTATAATGATTTGGGGGTCTGCAACCAAAACTAATCTTGTTAGGCTGATAAGATTGCAGAAGAAAGCAATACGATATGTTGAGAACCTTTCATACAACGACCACACAGGCTTGTACTTTTTAGAATACTCTGTTCTAAAGGTGAATCAATTATGAGCTTCATTTGCTCTCTCATGTTCTAAACGAAATTAAGCTTAATCCTTCCAGATATATTGAACTGCAGTGTAGTCGCAATGTGCCTTATGAATTAAGACACGACCATTACAGAATTCCACTTGTCCGAGCCACCTATGGGACGCAAAGGTTAACAAATTTAATTCCTGGTCTTCTGAACAGACATACACAGGTCATAGACATCGCGCAGAAATTTTTTGTCCCTGAAATCTTTAAAAAAAATTGGTTGATCCCTCCGTCATAGGAATCGGTATAACACGAAAGTGAAACGTCTCCTTACAGAAGTAGTTGAATGTTTACTGTACATTGATGTAAGGCAGCTTGCACAACATCTATTAGTGTTTGACAGTTATAGCAGCGTTTAACGTGGATGCATGCACGCTGACGCTTGGTGGCACATCTTTATCCCGACGACTAACGTCCATGATCAATGATTAAACAGATCCTTGTGGTCATAGATGCTTGTAGTAGCTGTACGGTGAGAGCGGAATTAGAGAAAGCGGTGCGACAGCCAGAACAGCGTCACTCATTGGACGCCGAACTTGGGCTAAGGTCGCCTACTCGCGGCATGTTAGAGTTATTGAACAACTCTGTCCGACGAGAGGGAAACGCAACGCGCGTTGAGTCTTCCCCGTAGGCCGGCTGCGGTTTTTCGCGGGGCGAGCTTAAGTTGGGAACACGGAGCTACGGCCACGCAACGCGCTCGCGCGTGGCAGAGCAATTTTGGTATGGACTGATGCTCTGATCGAGGCCGATGCTAGGGGTAAGGTCGCCACCTGGTAGTGTGTTAATGTGTTGACAAAATTGGACTTTTCCTATTCGAAACGCGCCGAATTGGATGGACGCGTAGAAACGACGCTTTGAAAGAACTAATCGTGAACTTCACGGTCATGATGCATTACTTCACTTTAGCAAGAGCACTGTGAGAGGACAGTGGTAGATATAAAAGGCTTTTTTTAACACCTACAGAGTATGTGACGGTGGGTAGTGGATAGCGTGCCCGGCATCTGAAGACGCGGACCAAGAGGTCATAGATTTGACTCCTCTTGACGGAACTTTTTTTCTTTGTCTTCTGATCATGCGTATTTTTTCGACGTCATTTCCGTGACGGAAATACGTCACTCAAATCTTGGTGGACCCCGGCAAAAAACACTTTCGTGTTAAAATATGTCAAAGATTACCTTCTCTCCCGTCCTCAAGATTGATAAGCTGTGTATGTAGTAGTCGTATCTTCCTCTGGTTTCTTTATTTGCAGTGTTATAACTCTTCGTTTATTACTGTGCAAGTATGCATTTCGTTCACCTTGTATAAAAACTGCGTTTCGCATGTATTAATGATGCATGATATTGTATCACTTTGTCCACGCTCTGAGTGGGTGCATGCTGGGGTCCTGTCAGGCAGAGCACATCTGCCTTTTGCCCTTGTATCCGAGACATACGCTTGTCTGAAATAAAGAGCTGATTGATTGATTGATTGATTGAAGCCAGATCAAGTGGTAGAGCTTGTGCTTCTGCATGACAATTTGTAGTCTTTCGGTAGCAGTCACTCACCACATTATGTCCTTGTGGACATAGCAGATTTCATTCCTTTGTTCTTTCTTTCAATTTTCAATAAAGTCAGTTTATTCGATATTCGATATTATTGGCCGCTATTCGGGACTATTTGATTCGAATTCGATTCGAGGTGAAATTTCACTATTCGCACAACCCTACAAATTACCCGTATATGATATATGTGAAAATACTTCTTCAAATCGGAATGTTTACAGTTCTGGCTCTTGCGGGAGACTAAATTTCGCGACTGCCACCTGGTAGCCGAGGTTAGTTTCAGACCCTTCCTGTATTTCTATCTGACCGTGAATGCTCAGCTAAAAATTCTGCATTACCTCCCTGCCTCCTTCATTCGTGCGGCACAGAGTGACCGAACAATCGCGTCTAACCATAAAAATGCATAGAACGGACAATTCACGCTATTCTAGCTGACAAGCATTTTTACACGTGCGAAAGATTACCTAGTTATCTGGACGCGGTTAGTTTAAAGTGAAATATGTGGATATACATTTCTGCACTGCCAGTAGCACAAAGCTAGTGGTTCTTGCAAGGATTTGATTACCTGGCGTACTCTATGTTGTCCTCGTACAGAAAGCAATGGAAGCCTTCGAACGACCGCTACAATTCGTCGATAAATGTTTATTCGGCAATGCGTCATGTAGCTACAACGCTTGACCATTGATAAGAATATCCGTCGGACGCTCTGTGTCATATTTTTTCTGTTCATATTATTTTATGCTTTATATGTCAACATGGCCAACCATCAAGCCCTGCCAATAGTCATGATGCTCGCTCGATATCGACAGAAAACGAGTGCCGATGTAGAGAAACCTTGACATTCCTTAGTGCTTTGCGCAGTAGGTTTGCCGTCATCATGGTCAATAAAAGTTCACAATTGGCTGCTATCGTCTCCTAGGATCCCCCCCTAATGACAAAAATATTTTAATGTTAGCCCTATTTTCGCGATACTAAAAGCTAAACAGCGCTTCCAAAGTGATCAAATACCCTGCCGTTTAACTCAAGACATGCGTTAGTGAATTCGTAAGTACTTGAAATCTGCTATGAAACTTTGCCGCAAGAATATTTGTACGCTGCCTTTCAATCAAAAGCATTTTAGGGAAAAAAATGGGACAGCTACGCCCCGGTGGTGCGAATACTGTGGAAACAGTGGAGCTGGGAACCTTCCCCTTCTACTTTCCATCCTCTTCACCCTCAATTCTCTTTCCACACCATTTGTTATACTATACTCTACGTGGCTGTGCCACGCTTTACCCTCTCCCCTCCTTTTTTCCATCCTCACCTTCAGATCACTCCTCTTCAACCCATGCTATACTACACTATACACGGCTATGCTGTGCTTTACCCTTTCCCATCTTCCTTCTCTTCCTCCTCAACCTTACATCACTCCTCTTCATTTTCACTTTCCTTTCCCAACCCCAGTTATACTACACTATGCAAGGGTATGTTATGCTTTACACTTTCCGCTCGCTCTTTTCCTCCACCCCACATCAGTCCTCCTAACACTCACTTGCCTCTACCACAACCTTGATTTAATATTCAGTGCATGGCTGTGCTATGCTAGGAGCTGCGTGTCACGTAGTTCTTTTTCCCATCACTTCCAATGCTATATTGTAAATAGTTATGCTATGGTTTGCCCTCTCACCTCCTCATTTTTCTCCTCGCTTCCCTCCTCCGTACCCGAACATCAGTCCTCCTCATTGTCTCTTCGCTTTCCCATCCCTTTTCTTTACTTATACTCTAAAGGGCTATGCAAATATTTACCCTCTCCCTTCCTGGTTTTCCCTCCTCTTACTCGCTTTCCATTGTCACCCCTTTTCTATATTATTCAACGCGTGACTATGCTATGCTGGCAGCTGCTTGGCGCATACCCGCTTTCCGCGGCGCATACCAGTTCTGTTTATTTCCAACGCCAGGCGGAGTTTTGACAAGCTTAAAGGGGCCATGACACCCAATTTTCGATCATAATCTGTGTTATCGGGCTCAATCCTTGTGCATTCACAAATAAGCTGGCGAAATGTTAGCGCATTTCATGAGTACTTAATTTATAATTGAATATTTTAACAAACATGCGAGCGGCCTGAGAGTCGGGCAAGAGTTGCGTATTCACGTGCCGTAACGTAAGAAGCAGCTGGCTGTGCGATTGTCCGCATTCCAGCGAACGATTTTTTTCCGTGGTTATCAGCGCGAGAAATCGTGACATTCGAGCTTTCTTCTGCTTGGAACAGAAACTGAACGATTTACAGCGGCCGAAACTGTGGTTGATGACGGCACCACTCTTTGCTGCTCGTGACGTCACACGCGCCATGGCAAAATGGGGGTGGGCGGTGGTGGGCGGGATTTGCAACCGGTGTCTTTAAGGGCTTGTTTTGCACTGAAATATTCTTTTACAGCCCACTTTTCATATCTGTATAGGCATAATAGACGGTCGACTTCTAGTTTCTGCTGAAACACCACAAATTGTTGGGTGACCGTGTCATAACGCCTTTAAACAGCTACATTAGTAAAACCATTTGCTAAGCGATTCCCACTAACAGTAAACTTGAACAGCACCAGGATTTAAATAATAATATTGATAATGTTCGATTTCCGTGCTATTAAATGCCAACGGACTGAACCCGCTTGTCTATTTATTGCGATAGCAATTATACGGACATCTCCGCTGATTTTCGCCGTCGCCATCTGTCGACGCCGTCATGTCCCGGATATGTATATGTATGTGAATATATAAAAAAGGCAAAAAGAATTATACATCAATGGAAAAAAATTTCAAACCACCTGACGGGGGGATTCGAACCAGCGACAGCTCGCTCCGCAGCCTGCTGCGCTGGCCAACGCAGCCACACGCCATTTTTTTTCTTTATTGCCAGACATTGACACACTTTTCCACCGCAGCGCTTCCGGCATGCGGCTGAGATTACAGAACTTTCATTTTGACAAGAGCATCCATCAATGCTAACACTTCTTCAGCGTATTCCAATTTCCAAAATACTTCCCGTAGTTTGCTCACAAATTCGGTAAAGTAAGAGTTCACTGATCTAACTTTTCATTCTCATGGTCACGTGTGCTGGATGTATAGTCCGAGGACTAAAAAGATGCTTTTGCCCTATGATTCCTCCCACTCTAAACTAGTTAAAAGGGCTATCGCCAATTTATGCTTATCTAATGCCGTGGCTAAGAGTTGCACGCATAAAATGCAAGACAGCGTTGTCGAGCAGAAAAGTAGGCTTTTGGCGGCAGGTTATCCTAACAGTTTGTTCACTACTGTGGCTGAATTTTTGTTTAAGCGTTTAAAGTTTAAACACAGGAGCGATGCTGATGTTCAAGACCAAAAGCAAAAGAATCTGGTGGTTATGCCATACGTACACGGTATTTCGCACAGATTGAAAAAGGTTGCTGCCAGAAACGACATCAGATTGGTCTGTTCCGCACCTAGCAAACTCGCAGGTCTTTGTAGGAGAGTTGCGCAGCTCGGCACGCCAAGCAGAACATGCGATGTTAAACATGTAAAAAAATACTGCGCATGTGCCACATGTGTGGTTTATGGCATTCCTTTGAGTTGCGATAGGCTATACATTGGACAATCTGGTCGATGTATTAACGTTCGTATGCGGGAACATGCAAATCTTCTACCCTCTGGCACGGGTGGTAACCTTCCGCTACATTGCAAGCTGTGTGGGTGTACACCACGGTTTGAAAATGTCTCTATTTTAGGCAAGGCTAAGACGCAGCGTGAAAGGGAAATCATTGAGGCGTACCACATTTGGAAGCTTGGTCCGGATAAATGTGTAAGCGCAGCTTCTGTGTTTTTGACCAGGAAAGAGTGCGATTTTCTTGAACTGAACTGATTTGCGTAGGTAAGATTGGAGATGTGATTTTTGTGGGGTGCTTTTGCGCATGCGCTGTACGGATTGAGGAGAAGGCGTTTTTTTTTCGAAATAAACGTCAGTTGTTAGTAGCCACCTCTGTGTTCACTGTCTCTGCTTCTGCCTCTCAGTTTTCTTCCTTTTTTCGACGTTTTAGTGGCTTTTGTCGAATTTAAGCATGTACCAACTTGTCGAACAAGCAACACTCTTGAACTCACTGATCTAATATTTACATCACAGTTCCATACAGCCATGCAGTTTCTCCATATGCTATGAAGGCCGAGGAGAAAAAACATGTCATAAGGTATACTGCCTTGACCTGTAGTTAAATAACGAATGCCATGTGGCGTCAGCGGTAATTCTTTTTTAAGGGTTCTTTGCATAATATCCCAAAAGAAAACCGCACTCCAACAGTCTACAAATACATGTTCTATAGATTCAGGTTTCCTACAAAGTAAACAATCAGTGCCCCATGGCAAATATTCCCCTTTTTCTTCCAGCCATGTTTTCACTGGCAAAGTATTAGTATGTAGTTTAAAAAAGAATGTTTTCACTCCTCCTGGTACCTTCAATCATTTAACCCGTTTAAGTACATCTTTACCCTGGCCTTCACTGTACAGCAATCGGTACAATGGTTCTGGGAACATAATGTCAATCAAATCCGAACTTAAACGTTTGCTAGTCACAGTACCCAAATATTCAGTGCAGAAGTGATAGTTCAAAAATCTAAATGTCACAGCAACTTCACGTAAAAATTTACTCGTTGCATAACACCCACCCTCTCTCATCGAGACAATAAAGTTAGGCAAGGCATGGCATAATCGGGTTTGGATAACTGTTCTCGAGAAAGGATTTGTCTTCTCACGCAAGAACAAAAATCTTGAGACGAGTTGCTTTAAGAATAAATTCGGCAGTGACAATCCTCCCTGTCTTAACTTGCGAAACAAGTTGTTTCTGCTTGTTCTTTCATATTCTGACTGCCACACAAAAACGGCGAAGACTCTATGAAATTTCTTAAAGTTGACTCTAGAGCAGCTTAGGACTTGCATAAGATAGACCAGCTTGCTAACCAAGAAGATCCTGCAAATGGCCGCGCGCGCGAAAATTGAGAGGTCCCGCCCACCCCATTTGTCAGCTTAAGCTTGTAATTCCTGAATCTTTCCATTCCATAATTCTCTAGTGTCTCGATGGGTTCCTAGTGGTACCCCAAGATAAATCCCTGCTGTTCGTGTCCACTGCACTCTTTCAAAAATGCGTGGCGTTGTCTGCCATTGACCATGCTATAAGCCGACACATTTACTGAGGTTTACATTACTGCCTGTCATGTCACAAAACTCTCGTATAATTTTCATAGAAGTTGTAACACTCTCCCTATCAGAACAGAAAACAACAACATCATCAGCGTAAGCTAGTAACCGTACCTCACACCATTCTAGGCTGAAGCCACTCACATCCGGACTTTCATTAATTTTTCTACACAGAGCTTCTAGATATATCGCGAACAAAAGAGGTGACAGGGGGCACCCCTGACGCACAGAGGAACGCACTTCAATCCTTTCAGTTAGCTCGTGGTTAATAATGAGGTTAGTTGTGCAGTTGTCATATGCCATTCTGACTCCATCTGCTATTAATGACCCAACTCCTACATGTTCAAGAATTGAAAACAGAAGTTTGTGACATACCCTATCAAATGCTTTCTCTAAGTCAATTTGTAACATAGCAACTTTTCTAAAATCTGCATCACAAGTTTCTAGTATGCTACGAGCCACGTGGATATTTGTAAATATCGATCTTCCTCTTATCCCACAGGTCTGATGCGGACCTACTATATCGCATATAACATCTTGTAGTCTACTCGCCAATACCTTCATGAACACTTTATAATCGACGTTTGTCAGCGTAATTGGTCTGTAGCCTGTTACTTTGTTAAGTTTAATCTTATCATCGCTTTTCGGTATCGAGACAGTATAAGCCCTTTTGAAAGACGGTGGAAGGCATCCTGCTTGATACGCCTCCTTAAACACACGTTCTAGCATCTTAGCTATCTGCGGACAGAACGCTTTATAAAAAGCAGCTGTTAGTCCGTCAGGCCACGGCGACTTTTGAGGGTTAAGGCCTCCTATGGCCATTTCAATCTCCTTAGCTGTAATATCTGCTGATAATCTTTCTGTTTCCTCGGCGTCTAATCTAGGTAATGTGGATAAGAAGTGCTTCTTATAACCAGGCTTGCTCGGGACTCTACACTTGAACAGCTCTTTGTAATACTCCTCAAAGGCACAAGTAATATGCTTTGCATCTCCAGATATTTCCCCTTTATATTCAACCTCTACTATTTCATTCCTCTTAGCATACTTTTTCTCAGTTGCGAAAGCACGCTTCGTTGGCATTTCATCGGCCAAAGTTCTTTCCGTTCGTGCACGAATAAGTGCGCCTCGGTATTTTTCCGAGTCGATAGCTTCAATTTTATTCTTTGTTGCTCTTATTTCTTCCATAAAGGTACCTGGCGTTGCAGTCTCCGCATCCACGTATTCCTGCAGCAGTTTTTTCAAGTTACTCTCTTCTTGACGCTCTCTAAAACGTACCTCTACGGCTCGTTCTATGGCGCTCATTTTTACTCCTTCCTTAAACCTTTCCCACCGCTCAGCCCATCCTCTTCCAGAGTATCTAATTGCTTTAGTGATCTCTGTTCGCACAGATTCTATAAACTGATCGTCCTTTAAGAGTTTCGTGTTAAATTTCCACGTCTCCCACTTCATTTTTGGTTTCAACGTGACTTTTTTCCCAATCGTAAAGGCTACCAAAGAATGGTCACTAAATGTTACATTCAGCACCTTGTAATGTTCACAAAGAGGGACAATTTCTTCCGAAAGATAAGCTCTGTCTAACCTTGCATGACTATTGCCCTGAAAATGCGTATAATGCCGATAATTTCCCCACTTTGCGTATTGTGCAATGTCTTCTACAATAGATTTTCCAATGACTCCTTTCAGGAACACTACGCTCTTGTCAGCCCTATATCCATCGCGTGAACGATCTTCCGTGTTCAAAACACAATTAAAATCGCCCAACATTATCAAACACCTATCTGTTTGCATGTACTGTGACACTTCGTTAAAGAAGGTCAACCGGTCATCTACTTTTGTTGGTGCATACACACATATCATTCGTATTTGCAGGTTATCGTGCAGAAAATCGCACAGCACAAATCGTCCACTCTGACAACTTATCACTGTTTGTACCTCAATACCTAAACCTTGCCTAATGAATACACAACAACCAGCCGGTGTGCCAACAGCATGACTAACGCATACACTGTAGCGGTCACTAAATTGTGCAACCATACCATCAGCCTGACTCTCACTCTCTATTTTAGTCTCCTGAATCACCGAGAGATCTATATCCTCCTACAACATTAAGCGTCGTAGCTGACGCTGTTTACGTCTCGCCCTGAGACCTCTAACGTTGAGCGTTCCGACGCGCAATGGAGCAACCGACGTATTCATTTAAAATAGCAAGAGTAGTCTAACGGTAAAGCCAGCAATTAGCAACTTTCACAAACCGAGCGTCTCCGTCGGCACGACAGCTTGAACGGGCACCCGCGACGCCAGTCGCGTTGGTCACTGCGTCGCCCGCCCTTCACGGGTAAGCGACGTTGACCTTTGCGCTGGGGCGTGTGTTCCTTTTCTGGCCCTGGTTGACCGAACCACCATCCACTGCGGCTCCAGGCGTTGGGCGCTGTCCACGAGCGTCTCCTCAGCAGTAGCATTCACCGTGGTAGCGTCCCGTCGGCACCGCTTGACAGGTGTGGCCGGCTCCTCTGTGGCCATCTCATCAGGCGTGTCATATGGCGTCTCTGGATCCACGTTGAAATTGTCGTTCAGGGCATCGCGCCTTTCATCCAAGACAGCAGGTGCAGGCGACGTCCTCTCTTCTTCCTTCATTCTTCTGTTTCTCTGCTTCCTTCCTGTTGTGTCATCCTGTGTCGACGCGGATGGCGTTGCCACCTTTTCCGCGCCATTTGCCCCCTGTTCTGCCTGCGTTTCCGAGGACACTGTCAAACTATCTGTTACCTCTTCCTCCATCAATTCAAGTCCATCTTCTTCAGGTTGTCTGCTGCCAGTAACTCTTGCATATGTACGCACGCAGTCTTGCAGTACGTGCCCGAATTCTCGACACTGGGCACAACTTGGTACCCTGCAGTCACGTCTAATGTGTCCTTTGCGTCGACAACGAAGGCAAATGGGAGCTCGGCCCGGGACGACGACGAGCACTGATCTACCAAAGATCTTGAACAAATGGGGCAGTGCGTCTGGCGCTAAGTCTTCTCGCAGCGTCATCCGCACAATTCGAGTGGTGGACTCGGCTTGCTCAAAACCTCTCACATTCCATTCTTGTCGTACTTCTTTCCCCTCACCGTAGTGATCAAAGGCCTTCTTCAGTGCTTCCCCAGTCACGTGACACGGAACCCAGTGCACCTTTAGTGTGATGTCTTGCTGTACTGGGTCAACGACGGCGCAAAAACGGCCTTTTATCTCCAAGCCTCCCGCATTCACCAGCATTTCCTTAGCTTCAGGCGTTCGTAGCTTAATCAGCCACACATGTGTCATTTGGAACGGGCCTATACCGGTCAAATCTTGCAGTACCCCGAGCCCTTGCAGTGAGTCACGGAAATCTTCGAGGCGGTACGGCCTCCCACCAATGTCACAGTGTAAAAACAAACACTCCTTCATAGTTTCGCCTGATGGCAAAGTCGGTAGTACATACCGATAACCTGGAGGGGAGCCAGAAGACTTGTTACCACGGCCAGACGCGGCCGCTGATACCGCTCGTGCAGAGCCCGACATCTTGCGTCCGAACGCGTCCGTGTCCGGAGGCAGACTAACACAGCCACACGCCATGCTCGTGGCAGCGATATAACGGCGAGCTGTTGATATGCAACATTTGCCGCTCGCGGTACGCAGATCTCGGAACAGCCTGAGCGTGTTTTCTATCACGCAACGCTTTTACAGATTCTTTCAAATTGAAAACTTCCCTTGAGATGCGCACGAAAAGGTGGCTCCCTTCCGTACCACTCATGATGTAGAAGGAAAAAGAAGAACACCGGGCACACTTGGCGTCAGACGCCACCGCGTGGCAGGAAACGCAGAGGGGTCATTCCACGTGCCGCAGTTTAAAAGAAAAAGAAGTATCAAACAGCGTCGAAAAGTCATATAATCATATAACCAATCCTTGGCCAATCCCCCCTGAGTGGGTATGAGCCATGTCAGAGGCAACAACAACAACAGCATCGGCTTCTGCATTGTGGACACTCGCAGCGCGTTGCTCAAATACAAACACGTAACAACTGCGACAGTTGTTAGTTCACGCTTGTCCTGTGTATACCTACGCGTCCTTTTCGAGCGTCCTTCTTTGTGCTGCGGCGGCGCGTTGCAAGTATCGAGCTACTTGTCCTTCTTCGTGTGACAAAATAATTTCTTGCTATCGCATTCATTGCTTCGCCCTAGTGGCGAAACTGTGACTTTTTATACGTACAAGCGGAATCACACTTGTCTAGAGCGGCGAAGCGCGTGACTTTGGACGCCGTCGTTGTCCGCAGCTGCTATTTCACGTTACCTGCAATCTTCCGTTCATGCTTGAATTATATTAGAAAGACCTAGCATGCAGTATATTATGTTTGGTATCATAACGGGGCCAGTAGTTGCAGATTTCTGCAGACAACGGCAGCTGAAGCTGCCGGATGGGTGGGCTAGACAAGTGTGATTCCGTCTGAACACGCGTAACTGTAATTCGCGATATACGCGACGCAATAACACAGATTTTTTAATTATTTACTGGTGACCAGCTAAACTTCCACGCGATAAATAGTGCAGGTGCTTTCCCTCCTGTTTCACTTGCAAACCTAAAAGAGCACATCACAAGTATCTTTCACGTGACTTTGAATCCTCTCTTCCTATACTGATAGGAGTAGGCCGGTTCACGCGGTTTATTGCTTCAAAGTAACTCAGGTAATGAGAGACGCTGTAGTGTTGGGCTCTGCCTGAATTCCACCACCTGGTTTCCTCTAACGTGCGCCAAATCGCTTCTAGAATTTCACCGCCATCGACATGCGACCACTGTGACCGAGACCCAACCCGCGGCTCTAGGGTCATCAGCCGAACGCCGTAACCACTGAGACTCACCGGCGGCTGTGCATAAGAGTAAGCCTACGTGCCGTTCACAAAAGTTGAGACCATTAGTGTTATTGTTGTGTATTCTTCTCTCTCGACCACTGTGCCCGAAGGCATACTTTCGATAATGTATTTTCCCCCGCACGCATCAGAATGTGATTTGCATGTGTTGAAATTCTGCTCAGTTTGCAGAGTGCCTTGGATATACGTTCATGCTGTTTTTGTCTTTGTTACTTAGAAATATTTCGCTTTTTGCCTGCTTTCTGATGAGACCATTGCGTGCCACCTGAACGAGTGTTTACCCAGTTCTGTTATACCGGTCTTCGCACTATTTCAGACATTGTGATGGGAGAGAGCCTTGAAATGTTGAGAAACCGTGAAACAGGGAATGGGACCTGGAGACATTTTTTCGTGAAGAGCCTTCTTCTCGAAAAATTGGCTCCAGCAATATCCCCCGTGGAACGACCCTTATCATATAAATAACAGATTTAGACAGGAACAACAATTTCACTGCACGCTGGAGTTTACAGCGAATGCTTGAAAGAGTGATTTACCGATGTCTCGACGCAAGAAAATGATACGTATCATAACGGTTCTTGAAGATTACGTGTACTCTGCTCTGTAATTAAGCCCAATGTGCCTGTCGCGTCATTGTTCTCGCTGTCGTCACTATCCTTGTCATCGTTGTCATTAGTCAGGCAGGTGACGGCATTAGTCAGGCAGGTGACGGCTCTTTGCTGTTCCGGAAGATTATCTTTATCTAATACAGTTAAAACTCAATCTAGCGAAACCTGATTTTGTGAAGTCCCCGATCTAACGAAGAAATTTCAATTCCCCGGCAAATACCCATAGGGTTCATTATTGTCATCAACCAGAATTAACAAACAAATGTGGCTACCCAACACAACTTCACGAAGTGTTTCCTGAAACAACGGAGTCAAAAAGCGGTCATTTCCTTCCAATTTAGACATACACTGGTTTGTCCACGAGCACGCGCTCTAACACTATGGGGTTAAAACATCTAGACACACAAGTTTCATTCCCAGCTTTGATTTGAAGAGGCTACACGCCTTGGCCATGCACGGAACAACAGACGCGGCAGTCCGCAGTGCTCCTACGTACCAGATGGTGCCAGAGGCGCCATCCTTTTAACGCGATAGCGTTAAAGAGCTCGTTTCGCAGAAATTCCGGCGTCGGCGTCGGTGTCGACGTCGTTGGTTGTGAGCGAAAAATCATCATCTTGTCCGTGACCGAAAAATCGAGAAAGATGCAAATAAAATAAATAATAAAAATTTTCGGGTCCGAGTGAGGATCGAACCCGGGTTGTCTGCGTGGCAAGCAGGTGTTCTACCACACAGCCATGCCTCTGCTTGGAAATACTGTGAAAATAACTTCCATGCTTCGGAAACGCAAGAGTCCTTTATATAGGCGTCGCAATATAACATGTAATATCCCAGGAATATTGCGTGGTACAAGCGTGCATTGCCATCGGGCGTCAGAATATGTGACTATCATAACGATTCCATAGTTTAAAGCCAGCCACCCATTACAAACGGCACACACCTTACTGCGCGTATTCCCTTAACACCACGTAGTGGGTGCATAGCAAGTTCGAAAACATTTCCCACATTTGCCGCGCATAATTGCTCCTGGTTTAAAGCATACTACCCATTACATAGTATGCACTAAGTGATTGAAGTACGCACTAGGGACGGGATATCGCTATCGCGTTCAACTCTTAAAGGCGAAGCTTAAGGATCCCCCAATTTTTATCGTCCTCTCACCTTTCTCTTTCGGCCTACTCGCCAAACCTCTGCTTTCGTTGTCCGCGTCAACATATATCGATGGCTTGTCATAGCTTCACGCTACCGTCTTCCTAGCCTGCATCACCGGGATATGGCGTTCCCTATGTCGTACAGCCGTCGCAGGCTTTTTAAGACTCGGAGGAGTAGGTTGCCGGCAAAAAGAATGTAATGGTAGGTTTTGCGTGTCGCTACATTTCAATGTTATGTTTCAATGGGTCGAGAAATATTTCTCGATTTTGCGAAATTCCCGATTAAACTAAATAACTTGAACATGGTCACTACTTGTTCAATGGCGATGCAGTCGTAATTGAAATGTATTTTGCGTTACGATGAAGGTATTATCACCAGACAAATATGCCATGTTGATTATCATCTCCAAAAAGTTAATGTCACAAGTGAAACTTTACAGCAAAAGAAAATGATATTCAACACGAAGTGTATGATACTAAAAACTATTCGACACAAAGTGTTAGAAAAAAATATATTCTGGTTCTCAGAACACTGCCGCTACCTAAAATATAATAAACTGTAAAAAAACACAAAAAAAGGGACTCTTGCGACTACGTAAAAGCAACAGCAAAATATAACATATAATCCCAGTTCTCGCCTAAAGAAATCCTGCTCTGAATTCGTTACGCAGTAATTTTCCGGCCAGAATGATATCTATGTGTTTTATCATGCTTAAAAGATACATTTTTTGCGCCAAAACTTGCTTTAGTCAAGTTTGTTCATATTGATTGTTGGGCTGTACAACTGCGCGCTGTCGTGTGTATCATTCCTTGTTTTGAGCTTGCGAATCCCCTCACAAATATTTATGACGACACGATTCTAAGCCATTGTTTCTTTCAAGTGCCTTTCTGTGAGAATGGGGTAAAGGCTGTTTTTTTGCATTTATGCTCAGGCATTGACTTCGAAAATTTTTCAACTTTACGCTAAAACTCATTAAGAGTCTGTGCAGATCTTTCCGTCACTGTTACTAATACATGTGATATTCAGTCTCACAAAAATGACAGTGAGTATTGTTTCGAAGTATGAACTAACGGAATATATTCATGTTACAATGCAATCAGGTTTTAAACAATTTTTGATTGTCTCTGAACGACATCGAACAGTGGGCGAGATGTGAACTCGCACATAAAAATGGCAGGTCTTTGAAGAGCTTAACAGGAACAAAGCATTGCGTTCACCTTAACAAACGAAATATATCGCAACGTAGTGTATTATCAATGCGAAAGCATCAGATGCCTCATAAGTAGTGAAAGTAATACCCCCCAATAAGATGACAAAATTGTCTAAGCACGTTAACCATGAAGGGCCAACAAGCCTTTACGTACCACGACAAATGCAAGTCCTTTTATAAAATGCACGGCCATTGCCATTTATGAATGCCGCTCTCCTTCATGAGGACATACATAGGATAGAGGGGTCATTGCCTGAGTTTGCTACTCTACCAACACCGCAACAATAATCGTCAGAAATAGGGAAGCAACACAGCACTACACTGCAGCACGTGTGGGTGCACCCATTAATTCGAAAAATGCAAAAGCACAGGTAGATACACCAGCAGGGTGTGTTCAGATAAGAACGTCGGTGCATGTCCGCCGACCCCCTTTACTTTCGCCGAAAAAAATATATTTTATTTTCCGAGTGCCCAGGACCACAAAACCATTTTTTGGTTTCGCGAGAAAAAATTTCGCCTTCTTAAAAAAAAATTCACAAGTCTCCACTGAGCCGCCACCGCCTCTTTCGAATTTCGCGAAAATGGGATTTCGATGAGACGCCACAAAAACACTACTGTAGCTATAGGTCCGAAAAATTTTCTCCTCATACTACGGATAGTTTCCGTAGAGGAAAAATTATTACTTTGCAGTTTTCATGTTGTTCTGTTAAAAAAAAATCGCGAATTCGGCACGAAGCTCAATAATGCTCATATTTAAGATTTTTTTTCCTCCGCAAGTATAAACGCCAGACTTCCCAAAGTTTTTAAAAACATTGCCATATGTTTAGTGAACAAGTGTGCTGAACGAAATACCTGAGAGTGACTTCAAACGTTAACCATAAATGTTCAACTGAGGACATGTCTCTCAAAATGCAATATTTGGAGATCATTAAAAAAACACCATCTTTAATTCTCTCCGGAATTAAAGCCAAGCACGTGTTCTAACTAAATCTGTAAAAACATGTTGCATTATTTTTGTGAGGTCGGAACTACGAAGCACGAAAAATGGCCAAATTGACGTATAGTGAGCAACCACAACATTGAGCGAGCGTGGAGCAATAGTTGCCATTATTGTTATTTTTTGGTCGCGAATGTCTTCTATGAATTGACAGATTGTCAGGAATAAAACAGAAACAGTTGGTTTTGAAGAGGAAATCATTACTACATTTTTTTACGCAAATCACAAAAACTTCTACACGGGTCCCAGCCACTGAGCATGCGGCGATAATGAGTCGCGCTCTTCGTAGGAATCTCTTTCAAAATTTTTCGCGCATGTGAGCCTGCGTACGCCTCATAAATGAGGTGGATGGAGAGGATCCACCGCTGGATATTTATCGCTTCCCATGGCACGTCGGTAATGTGATAACGCAGACGGTGCGTGTCGGCGCAAGCGGCGCTTCTGCAGCATGACTGCGCTCACCCGCTCCCTAAAAAAGAAAGGACATAAAGAAGAAACAGCTCAACTCGCTTAAGAAAGGTCGAAGTAATAAGAGAACGTCGGCTTTCACTTCCGTTCGTCGTCAACAACCCGGCAGTCCTTTGCTGGTCAACGAACGTGAGTACGCGGGCGCGTATTACACTCCCCTGATATTGATGGCCACGTTGTAGAGCTCAGAGCGAGCGTTTTGCGCTGACTACCGAAAGAGGCATACGAAGAAGATTGCCTACAAGCGGAACTTTCGATGTGTGAAAGATTTGAATGTCGCCTTACTAAGGAAGCGCATGCCAGAAAAAGCCTCATCCATCAGAGAAACCGAGATTTTGTGCCAGAGCTGTTTCCACCGCTTGAAACAGATCGCCGTAGAGTCTCCAGATGAATCTCAGTCTGACGCAAATTTTGTTCCCGAACAAATTGCTGTCGAAAAGCTAAACGCACTCGTTAAGACAACCGACGTGACACCCCTGAAAATTCCGGCGAAAGTGAAAGCACATTGCCGAGCGTCTTACGCCAAGCGTAAGAAAGCGGAGATCGAGGGCACTATCTCCAGGACAATTTCTGCTGTCCTTAGAGTAGCGTACGGCACTACAGAGGAACCTGGTCCTTCAGCGGAAACCTGCAACACGTGTCGCGAGTGGCTGCGCAACGTAAAGCGCACGTTGGATACCTGCGAATCATACTATAAACGCTGCCGCCTCAGACATTGCTCCCTGTGAACCTTTCTCATCAAGAGATTCAAGAAATGATTCCATCCGCAACTCCATCCAGAAAATACAGACACCCGGATGTGGTCAAATACGAACCTCTACACCAGATCGAAGCTTAAGCCAGAAAACATACAGGCAGCAATGAAATACTATACTGACGATGTGCTCAACTATACCCAACAAAGCCCAAACAAGAAAGATTTCATTGCAATTAGTTCTAAAGGACAAAAAGAGTGCGTTTCAAAACGGCTGATGACCAGGTCCATTCGGGAAACATTTCGTCTACAGCGGCTCACCCTGACACAGGGATCGAGCTCACGAAGTTCTCCTCCTTGAGGCCGAAATGGGTTGTGTGCACAAGGTTGCTTCACCAGGAGCAAGATACGCACAAGTGCTTCGGTGACGTTTGTGACTGTCTAACTTGTCTGACTATGACTTGTGGCTATGACTCCCTGTGTATACAACAGGGGTAAATAAACAATTCCTTCCGAGAGCTCTACTTGACTGCATTTCTAGAAATCATGCGGTTAGTCCTTACGCCACGACCAAAACTGCGACGCGTGCACGCACGCAAATGAACAAATTTGCACTTCAAGGCAACTATTTGGTTTTATCTGTCAAGCTGTTCTCCCTCGAGCATAACAGATGACATTCAGGACCTAAAAATAACGATAATGGCAACTATTCCTCCATGCTCGCTCAATGTTGTGGTTACTCACTATACATCAATTTGGCCACTTTTCGTGCTTCGTAGTTCCGACCTTACAAAAATAATGCAACATGTTTTTACAGATTTAGTTAGAACACGTGCTTGGCTTTAATTCCGGAGAGAATTAAAGATGGTGTTTTTTTAATGATCTTCAAAATATTGCATTTTGAGTGACATGTCCTCAGTTGAAAATTTCTGGTTAGCGTTTGAAGCCACTCTCAGGTATTTCGTTCAGCACACTTGTTCACCAAACATATGGCAATGTTTTAAAAACTTTGGGAAATCTGGCGTTTGTACTTGCGGAGGAAAAAAATCTTAAATGTGAGCATTATTGAGCTTTGTGCCGATTTCGCGATTTTTAACACGAAAGTGTTTTATGCCGGAGTCCACCACGGCTCCTCTGACGTATTTCCGTCACGGATATGACGCTGTAAAATATAAACTAACATAATGAAATCAAAGAAAAATTTGAAGAATTTTTTCTTTGATTTCATTATGTTAGTTTGATTTCATTATGTTAGGGAGCGTACGTTCCTCAGCGTGCTAACGGCAAGCTATTTATACACACCATATACCATTGGCGGTCCTCAGAGCTCCTCGACTTCAGCGCGTTTTCGTCATCACTAGCGAGATGGCGCGAAGGTGTCACGGAGCGCGTGCTCTAAAGGTCGTCGCGCCTCTCGCTGGGATGAGCGTGCGCCTCCACGGAGTGTGGTCGCTGGTGCGCGCGCGCTTATCTCCTGATCGGGGCATTCGGGCGCTTCGCACGCCTTGTGTTTCCACCACAAGTTTGCTTTGAAGTTACAGTGGTTAAAGAGTGCACGAAGGTCGCTTCGTTCGCCGCAGCGGCCGCGTTTACGAATGGAGCGCGCCGCTTACACATGAAGTAATAATTGTGGCAGTTGTTCGCGCTCGTCCTGTGTAAGCTTGCGCGTTCGTTTCGTGCGTATTTGTGTTAGAGCAGCGTGCTTTAAATGTCGAGCTGTGACAGTTAGTCCGTGCTCGTCTTGCGTATGCTCATTTCGTGCGTCCTGTCTGCTGAAGTGCGCGCTGCATGTTTCGAGCTGCTTGCCATTCTTCACGTCACATTACAATTTGTTGCTGCAGCATTCATTCCTTCTCCCTTGTGGCGAAACAATGCACAATAAACGCTCAACTACTTATGTGAATACACGTTTCACTTTCGTGTTATACCGATTCCTTTGACGGAGGGATCAGCCATGTTTTTTCTTAACAGACCAACATGAAAACTGTAAAGTAATAATTTTTTTCTCTACGGAACCTATCCGTAGTATGAGGAGAAAATATTTGGGACCTACAGCTACAATAGAGTTTTTGCAGCGTCTCATCGTAATCCCAGTTTCGCGAAATTCCAAAGAGGCGGTGGCGGCTCAGTGGAGACTTGTGAATTTTTTTTAAAGAAGGTGAAATTTTTTCGCAAAACCAAAAGTGGTTTTGTGGTCCTGGGGACTCGGAAAACAAAATATGTTTTTTTCGGCGAAATTAAAGGAGGTCGGCGGACATGCACCGACGTTCTTTCTGAACACACCCAGCAGGTATACTGGTCCGATAGCGCTGAGACCTTTGCTAGGAACCAGAAAGGACACATGCGTAAGCGCACCACCCGTGACTCTAAGTAAAGAAGAGGTTAATTATTTAACATCTGGCCAATGATAAACATATTTGAATTGCAAATTATAGAGTTTTTTCGCCGTCTACCTTATGTTCCTTATCTCACTACTAAAGCTTGATGATTCTCGTGCCGGTTGATTTCTCGCCATATTTCTTTTTTGTATTGCACTGCAGCAATAAAACATTCAGCCCTTGGAGTTCACGTTTGTGTTCCTTTGCTTGCGAATCGCATCTTTCACCCTGTATTCTCATCTGCGATCCTGTGAATTCTATTATGCAGCGGCCTACCTACGTGTAGTGTGGTACGCTCGAAAATCCCGCCACTTTCATCCTCAGTTTAAGCTTCACGAAATTAATATACGAAGAGGACAGATTGGAAGAAAGACACAAGGAGGTACGCCTATGCTCACGAGTTTTTCAACTCGCGCATGCACTTAAACTGAATGCATCACTATGAAAAAACTGAGACCTACACCAGTATGGGCACAAGGCCAATGGAGAGCTCTCTTCCTTGACGGAGGTCACCAACGAAGTTTTGTTATGGAGGAGCTTTCCCGCAAACTGGAACTTCCAGTGGTTGGTGAAGACGAGCCTACAATCTCTCCCTTCGGAGAAACAGGTAAATACAGTCCGTAGAATTTTGCCTAAGTGGTTAATGTGATCGTACCAGGCACTCTATCAAAGTCCTGGAAATCTGAGATATCTGTTCTGATCAGCTGCCAATTCCTGAAGATATCGTTTGAACAGTGTAGGGGGAAATGCATGAACTAGGATGTGTCATCGTGGAGTTAGGCTATTCTTTTCCAGTATTGGAAGCGACTTGCTAATCAGTGCTACTTGGAACTTCGAAAGTGCCCTTGGTGTCGTCTTCCTCGGTCACTAAATTTGCAGTGCTGTGGCGTTTAAGGCTGTACTAAAATAACTAGCCCAGAATTTACTCTCCTTGAAAGAACATTCAGTAAACATTGCTTGCTTGACACCTCATGGTGCAAACACAGTTGATTTTCATTGTAATTTTCGGGGTTTGTATCACTAAAGATGTGTATAACTTTATAGCTATTAATGGAGAGGCTGCGATAGCGTCTTCGCACTGCTACGCCCGCCCGCCAAATGGTATAGCTCTGTCTGCAACTGCGTCAATGCTGTCTTGACGTCTTCTGGCAGAGGTGCGTCTCACTGCACACCCAATTTCCGTAGTGTTTGAAACATCATCTTGGTTGTCACTGACTTGGCAGTTTCTTCACATGAAAATGTTAATCAAGACAACGAGGAGCTGAGGCAACCGCTACAATATGCATAGATATATGTCGTTTCTGAAGTCATCGTTACCATAAGCAAATACTCAGTATATTCATCCCTAGTCCCTGCATAGACAGCAGGATATGCTTTAAACTCAGCTAATCAGATTGAAATATTTATCCACGTAAGAATATTCTTGTTTTGAAGGCGAAATAGATGGCCATATCGGCGGTTTTGGCAGCGCTCGGCTGAGCGCCAAGGATATCGCAGTAAATCCGAGCCAGCAGAAGATCGAGCTCTTATTAAACTTCAAACTTCTAACAGATTTCTGAGAAGCTTAAGTGAAAATATGCCATAAACTGATCAAACACGAGCAAAGAAAATATCACAAGCTTGCCGCCAAGCAGCAAGCATAAAACACGCGAATGCCCGAGTGGAAAGTCACGGCTCAGCTGCTGGCGAAAAAGATTGAAGCGTGGAAGAACTTGAGTCCCGGATAGGAAATAAGCGCCGAAAGATATGGATATTTCCCGCCTCCGACCTTCATGCAAATCTCCGTCAAGTTTGGAGTGTAAAAGTGAGAAATACAATGGACGGAAAAAAGAAAAGATGGGAGAATGTTTGGAAAAAGCCTTGACCCGGAAACGTTAAACGGAGCGATGGAGGCATGGTTTGCAGGAGATAACGCATGCAGGCATGCATGTACTCTGGTGTCAAGCGTGGACGCTTCCCTTTGGCGCCGGTACTTCCGCTGGCCCGTCCGCACCATCGTCACTGGCGACGTGCACACATGTCAGCGCAACACAATTTGTCACGCAGCCTTCATTGTCAGTCGTGGCTCGCAGACAGCCATGCTGGAATATCAGTCTTCTTTTCTGTTTTTCGTCAGGCTCGCGTACAAGTGTGTCGCATTTCCGGCAGAGGCGTAAACTCAATAACGAGGCTTTTACGTTATA
>JALIZH010021246.1:0-28843 GCA_030522465.1 Rhipicephalus appendiculatus | reverse complement strand
TGGCTACCTACTACTACTACTACTACTACATACTACAGAGGAGAGACAGACTCCCACACCCTAAGGAGCTTCGCCCCTAAAAAAGAAAGACTTAAACACTTCATCGTCACAAACATATGCTGGAAACACTGCACAAATAAACACGTGGCAGCATTTAGACGCTGTGATTCCGCTACAGCATTTACACTTATACGCTCCGGAGAAGTATCTTTCACAAAACTTTAATAGGCATACGATGATTGCTGCGCTGTAAGATGAATTGCTTGCCAGATATCCATATTGGAGCCAAATAACAGAGTTATTAACGGAGAAGCTGCTTACGCCGGCCGTAATGTGCCTGTAGGAAACAGAAAACTGTCATCGTCATGAACCGACCTCGCTCTGCTCGTTCTCCTCTTCAACGTCTTCTTCATCTTCTGCTTCCCTTCCACAAAACGTGCGCCAGTTTCTCCGTAGTGGGATGTAAAACCCTGATTGGCGAGGCAACGAGTACTGAAATAGAGGAAAAGAGAGAAAGAAAGAGAAATAAACATCGAATGTCTTAACCACTCGGCTATCCAGGTAGGCTAGCAGAGTAGAGCATAGCCTTGTGTAGCATAATATAACAAGGGAGGGAGAAAAGGGGAGTGAGGTTGACGAGGACTTACGTGAGGATGAGGAGGAGGGAAGAGAGGAGGCGATAAAGATAAGGGTAGCATAGAAAGAGAGAGAAACAGAGGGAACGAAAGGGAGAAAGAAGGACAGAAATAGAGAGAATCAAAGAAAGAGAAAGAAATACAGAGCCAGAGAAAGAGATATAAAAAAGTGGAAGCAAGAAATACAGAGAGAGAGAGAGAAAGAGAAGATGAGAAAGAAAAAATGGAATGACCCAGAAAGAGTAAGAGGCAGAGCAAGAACGAGAGACAAACAAAAAATAGAAATAAGCCGAGACAAAAAGGATATACATTAAAACACAGAGAAGAGAGAAAATGAAAGAAATAGACGGATAAGAAAGAGAAAATTTCAGATTAGCAACACAGCAAAGGCCAGGACTACCTCAATGCCTATCAGCTCCGCTGTTTCTCTAGCATTGCGCCTCCAGAGCAAGTCACGCTAATATTTTGCCCGTGGTTTTTTATGCATATATATAGAAGGCCTCTGTCATCTCCCTTTTGAAACATGTACAACCAGGTATGTATGTGGAGATTGAGTATTTAGAGGTCTTATTCTTGTTTTTGAGTGACCTGCTTGAGATTTTACGCTATTGCTGTTTCTTTATCGGCTTTGTCTGGCGTTGCGCATTCAAACATGACTGGTCAGGGAAGTACTTCCAGCGGCTAACTTGGTTTTCGCTCGCTACAACAACATCAATATAAAGCCAAGAATTTACTTTTGTGAACAGATATGACGTGAACAGCGCAGCGTGTTTTTTACAGCGCAGTAAGAGCAATCCTCTGGGCAAGCTCAGTTGATGCAGTGACTGCGAAAATTCCTGTCCCCATGTGATATGTTCGACCGCTGTTTCCAGCATGCTAGATTTGACACAGTACCGCTAGAGCGCCTCTAGCGATGCTGACAAAGCAGCTGTTCGTGCCACGTGGAGTTGCCGCAAGGCAGTACAGACGTGCGAGTCACGTTCGAGTTCAGCTTGCGATAAATCGTAGCTTTTTCTTATCTCTCTCTTTGGTCACAATTGGCCCCGTCTTCTCGTCAGCTATAAAAAAGGCTGGAAAGCCGCACTGCTTGTAGAAGTCTCATTCAGCAGTATCGTTCGCTAGAGGGTCACTTAAGAAAAAGACAACCATGAAAAAAAACAAAAAAAAGCACGACTCATTCCTGCGTCACAGGAATTAGTAAAGCACGAAAGTGAACCGCATCTTCACAGTAGTAGTGTTGATTATTTATTGCACATTGATGTACAAGAAGCTGTAGAATGTCTATTAGTGTTTGGGAGCTACCGCACCGTTTGACATGGATGCACCGACGTTGAAGCCCAGTGGCACATACATCCCTACGACAAGCCTCCATGATGATGATTTAACCCTTGTGGTAGCTGATGTTGTTAACATGTTTCTTGACACAGCATTTGGTGAATCCTGCACAAAGATGACATCAACAAGCTCATAAGGAACAGTGGTACTCTATATGTACTCTTTCAAAACGTCGTCCATTCAGCAGAGAAACGGCAAGGTGGGCGCTCCACATTAATAAGGAAACTACGCCTGTGCTGATGCATACACGGCCACACGGCGCTTACGGAACGCGGGAGGCAGAGATTCGTAACTGGAGGCATGAATGCACGAAGGCGTTCCGCTTCCTGCTGGCCTGTGCTTCTCTTCATCAAGGCCAGCGGTGAAGAGAAGCCAGCGCTCCTTTGATTACATTGCGGCACCCTTACTACGTCGTCACCGAATCGCTGCATATCGGGGACCGTTAGTGTTATAGTGTTATGACGCTGTACTTCCCTTCACCGCTAACAGACGGCGGCACCACCTTGCCTACCAACAACACCATGTCAGGGAGAACGTGTGAAAAATATAAAGCGTGTTTGCAAAAATGTGCGTCGGTACGGAGTGGGTAGGCGGCCGGCTCCTTTTGTCGCGGACTGGGAAGTCGTGGGTTCGATTCCTTGGTGATTCCCACCAATGAACCTTGTTTTCTTTTTTTTTTTCACCGATAGGTCGGCATTTTACAAACGTCACATGCATGACGAAACTACGGTGCGGTCTTGGTGGACCTGCGGCATAAAACACTGTCGCGTTAAAAAAAAAAAAAGGATCATAATGAGATCATTCGGTGACAAAGGAAACAATCAATTAACAAATCACGTTTGATACGAGGCTAAGAACGTGCTCGACTCGCACGGGCGGATTGTCTTTCGGCGACACCACGTGGCGGATATCGGTGCTGGGTCGGCAATGCTGGAGGCGATCCGGTAGCGGTTCGTCAAAATTGATATGCAGGTGGTTGAGATGTTGCTAAAAAGCGCACACAATACATATCTGTATTTGCGTAAACCTTGCTCTGAAGTCAGCGACTGATAAGCATACCTTTTCTTTTTCTCCTTGGCTTTTTGAGAGCTGCGTAACCATGCAATTTCAAAGTAATCGTGTGCCTTATGTAACCCTGCCGAGTACCATATAGTGGAGTGCCCGTATCACATACACATTGATTTTGTTGTGGAACAGACTCCATGAAGAAAACAAAAAACAATGGATAATACACCAGCGGAAAACATGACAGAGAATGTGAAGGCAACGACGGGACGAGCTGGCACTTACAACAAAGAAATGCGCATTTTGAGGACTAATGGGAACTAGCCGGTAGCAACCTTGCGCATGCACGTAATATCAACGATCGTAATAGAGAAATGCGCAAGTACCTACCGCGGTGTTTACAAACTTGATCTATTTCTCGAAAATACGCCATGACGTGCCGCTCACGCAATTGCTTCTCCGTATCGTTATGTGGAATAGTTCCGAAATTTCTCGTTAAATCGTCGTTGTACCTGGACCTAAAATACGTGTGTTATGCAATGCAGCTGTGCACCCGCACTCTCTGCAATGTCTTGGAAGATGAGACGGTCATTCGCCGAAAGAGAGACCTTGTATTCACTAAGATGCACCGTTATTGCGCCGGGCATCTTGATCGATGTCTGCATCGTCACACGATCAAGGGATGGGATAGATCACATGTGTTGCGAGGGGCACAATTTTCACAACATTATTTGTGCCACACGTTACTACAGACTCGACGAAAGTTCTCATTACATTTCAACCGGTTTGTAACGGTGGTTTTTATCTATATTTCTTATTTGGTCCGACTGCCAAGCTTTTTTATTCAAAGTTTCTTACAGATCTGTACCGTTTTACCTGTTCACGGAACGATTAACAATATTAAGGCCCGCAAGATAGAGAGCTTAGGGATAGGCCCGTGGAAGAGCAGCATATGCTTGCCATGCCTTGCGGAGCTCTTACGATGAATTGTCTTTGAGTTTGTTTGCTGCAATTAAAGCCACTATATTGCCGCAGACAAAGCTTGTCCTCCTTGCACTACTCCATGAGGGTCACCGAGCCGCTGTATTAGCGTCTGCAATGTCTAGTGCTTGCTTGCGATTCTTGTGAATTCGCAACGCATGCCTCTCATGCACGGGCACGAGAAAGTGGGTTGGGAGCTTGGGAGAAGATGTGTGTTAGTCGAAGGCATACTTTGAAGTTTAAAGTTTAATATTATTACCACGTAAATACACAGTATACATAAGCAGCAAGGATGACAGAATAAACGTTGCATAATAGCAGCTTGACTGGTCCCCCCTTTTACAGTACAAGCAAAACATGGCAAGAATACCGAATGAATAAATGCATAATTAAAATAGGAATAAACAGAGCAAAACAAAGCGAAAATGGGAATTTACGATTTATAAAAGAAATCGGCAGCAAACTTATTTAAATTGACACAAAAGGTATAGTGAACATTCACAATAACAGCTGTAATGTAACCTATGTTTTAATTGCATAGTTTATATTTATTTAGTGTTGAGGGAACATGGTGGGAACGTGTGTCTGAAGACCATAGTTCGTGCGTGGTCGCAGAACTGCCCAATGCTCGGTGTTCAGGCGAGATGATTGGTTGGTTATCAAGTTCGCAATGTTCCTGGTATGGGTAGTACCCATAATTTTTTCACGTGTAACATAAGATGATACTCATATAGGTGGTTAAAGGGATAATTTTGAATTTCAGAAGTAGATCACATGTATTATCTTGCAGAGTGCATCAGCAATAGCTCGTTAGGCTTGCTTCTGCAGTGCAACTATAGATTACCTAATGATTTTTTGCACTGTTCGACCAAACGAGGTGACAATAGCGCAGAGGCGAGGCAGAAATAGTGCGTTAGATATTATAAGTTTCGGTGGTACAAGTAGCGTAGCAATCTCTGGCATTTGTGTCACATACCTAAAGCCTTTAAAAGCTTAGATTTTAAGCAATCGCTATGATCCCCTATCATCAGATCATGAAAAACAACACCCAATGCATTAGCCGTCGTGGAGAGTTCTACTTTTGTGTCATTCAGTGTGAGAGACTTGGTAAAAAAATTTGGGGGACCCTTAAGCTTCGTCTTAAAGAATTGAACGCGATAGCGATATCCTGTCCCTATTGCGTACTTCAACATGCACTTAGTGCATACTTGCAATGCACCCACTACGTGGTGTTAAGGGAATACGCGCAGTGACGTGTGTGCCTTCTGTAATGGGTGGCCGGCTTTAGTCGTTATGATAGTCACATGTTCTCACGCCTGATCGTAATGTACGCTTGTACCACGCAATATTATTGCGATATTACATGTTATGTTGCGACGCCTATATACAGGATGCGTGTGTTTGTGAGGCATGAACGTTGTTTTCATTGCATTTCCAAGCAGAGGAAGTTCTTTTCACTGCATTTCCAAGCGCAGGCGTGGCTGTGTGGTAGAACACCTGTTTTCCACGCAGACGACCCGGGTTCGATCCTCACTCAAACCCGAAAATTTTTATTATTTATTTTATTTGCATCTTTCTCGATTTTTCGGTCACGGACAAGATGATGATTTTTCGCTCACAACCAACGACGCCGACGCTGACGCCGCAATTTCTGCGAAACTAGCTCTTTAACGCTCTCGCGTTAAAATCGCAAGGCGTGGACTTCGCTCGAAAGAGCACTGCTTGTCTCTTACAGCAGTTTAGCTGGAGAGAGTTTTTACAGCGAAAGCTGTTACGAGATCACAACAAGGGTGCCGTAGTTGTCCGCCGCCGCCGCCGCCGGTGCCCGTAACCACTATCGCACGAAATAAGAAAAAAAAATGTCCAGGATGGAGCGGGGTTCGAACCTGGGTCCGCTCCGAGCAAGCCCAGTGTTCTACCACTGAGCCATGCCTGTGCTCGAAACTCCTGCGCACAAACACCCTATACAAGCAATATGTCGGGAAGGAACCGCGTTAACATGTGCAATATAACGTGGCAGAAGAGTGAAACGACAACCAGGCGTCACACAATGCCATTTGTGTAACCAGGCGTCACACAATATGAATTGCATTACGAGGGGGGTCGTTGAATGGTTCCAACCCATTACAAAGGGCTCAGCCATGATTCTTCGTCGTCATCAGCCACCGAATCAATTAATGGAGTAGTGGGTACCCTGCAAGCGTACTTGTATTAGTAGCCCCAAGATAGTTGTCAACGGGTTTTAGAAATGGCGCTCTCCCAGCTTTCGCTGTGACTGTGCTTTTCGTTCCACGCCGGTCTGGCGGTTTTTTGCCTCCGAAATACATATTTTACTTAATACTTTATTTGGCAAATTTGTAAGTTTATCATCCTTAGTATCTGAAACGAAGAAACTGGTATCATTCGCGTAAATATTCTAGTTAATCCAATCATCAACATTCACAAAATGATTTATATTGCCACGCGCGTTTCTTTTACTGTATTCGGTTTCCGCCCACAAAGACTATCAGCAGTACTCAGCGCAGACCGCGCCTTATTGTTCCAGAAGCTTCTCGGTTGTAGCAGATCGTTTTGTTAAGATTGCGTGCAAGACGGTAACACTCAAGATTATTCCAGAGCTTGGCGACGACTAGTGATAAGGCTAGAATGTTCGACGAATGATTTATAAAAGCCGGCGCGTTCCAACGATGTTCAATTTGATCGACGGCTGACGCCCTGTTCGCCGCTATCAGTGCCAGCGTGTATTGCTGTAATCTGACCTTCCGTTTACCGGCCACAACTTCGGCCAAATAAGCAGTTTCATTTGGGACATACTACCAAGCACCTCCACCAGATGTCACGTGGTCGTGACGTTGACGAAGGCAGCAGGCAGTATGTCCCAGATGAAACTTTATTTGGCGTGAAAAACTTCTGCGACGATACTTCGGACCGTATAGAGTGCTTCGACGTCTGGGCACACTCGACTACGAGGTTGTCCCCGACGGCATTTCGAACTCTCAACGGCGCCGTGCGCGACCTGAAGTCGTCCATGTCGTGCGCCTCAAGCCGTTTTACGCGTGGTAGTGAACCTGAGGACTGTACTTAGTAGACCACAAGTTCGGCCAAATAAACAGTTTCATCCGGGACATACTGCCTGCTGCCTTCGTCAACGTCACGACCACGTTACAATATAGATAACAAATAGAAGTGGACCCATTACGCTACCCTGAGGCATACTCTGCCTAATAGGTTCAAACGAGGATTGATGTCTATTTATTGATTACGCGCACAACGTGAACATAAGAGTTTGTTCTGGAACTTATGCGGCCGCTAGCGGTAACACTGGAATCTTCGATGGCACATGAATAAATGCTGACGCTCTTCACCGCTTGACAGATTATGGACCGTCGGCGCTCTGTTCGCCGATATCAGTGTGCAACGTGCATAGCTTGGTGTAGTTTAGTTTTCGTTTCCCGACCACAAGTTCGGCTAAACAAACAGTTTCATCTTGGACACGCCGAGAGCTGCCTTCGTCAACGTCACAAACCAGTGACAATATGAACATATGTTATCTACACTGATCCATTGTGCTCGCGGTGCAAAACAGATGAAACAAGACAACAGATGAAGGCTTCGTTGAATTTTGTAGATGTGGAATAAAGGCCCTCTGCAGAAGAACATGTAAAGTTGTCACGGAGCTTTGCGCATATTGGGAAATTTCAAGCTTCGGGAGCAGGGTTGCCGTTGGTGGCTACTTTGCGCCAAATTGGCTACTTTTCGACCCCGTCTGGCGACAAAAATTAGCAGTTGGCGCCATGGCCATTTTCTGGCTACTTCTAAAGTGGTGAATTGGCGCAATAAATGGTCATTTTTTATCATTTTTGCATACAAAATACATTGTTTTTAACATTTTCTCTCACTTCAGCCGATGCGTACGTCGTCCTCCACCCATCAGGCTGGTGGGCATCGAGGCACCCTTACGCGACGCTTACGCGACGCGTCTCCAAATACCGAGTGGCGAAGTTGCGTGCAAGGTGACGAACGCGTGGCCAGCCCGGTGCTCAAGCTTCCCGCCATCCATTGCGATGCTACACGCAAGTTTTACGAATAATTTTGATGAGCAGTGCGTGTTCCCATTTAAACTTGGGAAGACAGACATCTGCAAAAAATTTAGCTGGCCTGTTCATCTACAACCAGAATTTGGTCCGAAACTTGAACGAAAATCTGTTTCAACTTACATGTTCCTACTGACTTGCTGATTGGAATATTCTAACATAACTTTGTGTCTGGCAAGAACTCATATTTTCTACATAAAGTATATACACGCGTAATGAATTTATCATAATTAGTTCATTTAAGTTATTTCCAACTTATCGGTGACTTTCTATGGTCTTACTCATTCAAAATGCTATTATTTATTGATTAATACTAAAGAATCCGCTCATTATACCACTTATGTTCCATGTGGCTACAAATTTGGCGATAATATTAAATTGCGTGGCTACTTTGGCTACTTTTGGCTTGAGTTCTGGCTCCTTTTCAAGTCCACCCAACGGCAACCCTGTTCGGGAGAAATGTTGATGCGGCACTCTCGTTTCAGGGGTCGCGGGATGCGCATATGCCATGGGACAGCGTTCGAGGCGGTGAAGGGTGCTAGAGAGATGAAAGACGCCATGATAACTCCGCTCAAAAACGGCGTTCCAGGGACGATAGGGACGGCCGCTACGTGCAATATGATGCAACGCTTACGCATCACTTACACCCAAAGGAGATCCTGCGTGAATTGCTAACTGTGGAGTGGTTTGAGGGACAGTACAAACAGGAAAAAATAACAGTAAGAAACACTAGAAAGGAGACCATATAACAGAAACTGGATGATGGCAAAAGAAATAAAAAATAATCACAAGAGAACAGTGGAAAAGGATCAATTTAATACTAATATCATGTTGATGGGAATCCGGCTGTAATGAAGCCTACCTCCTCACGTTTATTTTTAAATATAAATAAAGGAATAACAAAGTAAATAAATAGAAAAAAAAAACAAAATATCACTTATTCACAAGAAAATAACAGAAAAAAAGCAGATAGACACAAAGAAAACAGAAGCGAATCAGTGCACCGCATTGGTTAGGGGTGGAAATAGCATTGACCTTTATTTGGTGGCGTTGTGCTTCATGAGTATGAGTGAACAAACAAGGTACGCTTCCCGCTTCATTATAGGGTAATCGCTGCTCTCTGAACTATTCTCACAAAAACATCTCTTTTGCTGACTTGTAGGCGCTTCGACCGGAGAAACCATTTCGTTTTTTAAAGCAGAATCACGACGGCCACGGGTCACGCATTACCATCACATTACTTCCACCCGTGTGGACGCTCAACACGAGGGGCTCTAGAAGATTTGATTGTTGGGTTTGTTGGTCGTGGTTAACTCGTTGAGATATATTAGCGCAAGGAATAAAACGACCAACATACAAGTACTACTGAAGACTTTTTTTTAGTGCAATATGCAAACATTTATCGCATATGTGTATTAGTATCGGGTACACCTGTTACTTTACTCTTGTAGGAGCGTGTGTGACATACTGATGTATATGTTGAACCATTCTCTGCTAGTAAACACTTTTGAGTAGCGCTTGTCTTGGTCTTCTATCTCGTGCTTGCCCTTTTGTACCTTGGTATCGTATATATCAGCCGGTGAAACACGAGGAACTACACAAAATTTAATTTTCGTGCTCCACCAAGAATAAATAATTGGGCCACATGGTGAGACATTAGCGCTGCGCCATTCGTTTCACGTGTGCTCAGAGATAACAGGGCAATCATAAAAAACCATTTCTCTCACTCTCACGGACATTTACGTTCACTGCAATGATGATCCTCTCCGCTCCAGCGGTTACAGTTCCCATTCCCGCATTACAGGGCAGGTTACCGATATACTTCAAAACTACGCCATATAATTAGCGCGCTTTGCAGATACCTAACGATGGGGCGTAAAAAAATGTAATGTTTACCGTCGCAGCTGTTGATCGAATGGGAACGTAGAAAAACCAAGCGTACCTAATCGACAATAAGCAAAAGAAGACAAATAATCACAAAGAAGCCACGTAATAGGTGAAAACTAGAAGTTGAACTAAGAAAACAACTAAGGAAACTATTTAAATATAACTGATAAAAACAGTCGATTGGCGCACGGTATATGCGAGAGTCATGAAATTTTCAGTTGTCAGCATGGAGTAGCGTTACTGCTGCAGGTATGAGGTAAATGTTTTTCAAACAGATGAATAACAACTACAACAATAATAATTTCATTATAGTAATATGTAATTCACCATGTCTGCTTGAAATCCCTATAGCAAAGGCTTCATATATTTGTGGCAGTTTGAGAAAAATTGCGTGCAGTTTTTTACTCTGCCCTCCTTATATAAATTATTCGGCGTATGAATCATTACGTGTAAAAACGCAAACAAGAGCAAAATAGAGGGGAAAATAGAAGCTTCAAGTGATGAAAAATTGCCAAACAGTAGATGTCGCTGGAGCCCCTGTTTCGCATATCGTCGCAGTAGAAATTTATAAGATGCGTGAGCATAGGTCGGCAAAAAATTTGGAGCTCACTCAGACTCCCTCATGAAATATATTTTGTGCTTAGGGCTCACTCAGACACAGATTCACCGAAACTTTCCTCAACTGAGCTCACTCGGACTCATATTCACCGGAATTTTTCTCAGCCGGACTCACTCGGACTCAGACTCACCAAAACATTACTCAGCCAGACTCACTCAGACTCATGGCTCTATCTAAATCTTAGTGAGTCTGCGTGAGCCGACTCATGAGTCTGTAAGCGTTTATACAATTGGCTTTTTTGAACATGGTGGAAATGCTCTTTAACACTGGTCAATATTTCGCACAATCGGGGCTCTACTTGGCGTGATCTCGTTTTTTCAAATATGTGATATCAGTGGTTGCAATCAAGTGAAGACATTTTTATTGAAAGAGTTGACTCACGCGAGATATTTTTATGGAGAATTCCCGAGGAAAAGTTTCCAGGGAGGGAGGGAGGGCACGGCATTTTCTTCCTCGGTAAGTGACGCCTCTGATCAATAAATAATTAGCAGGCGTATGAACGCTGCTGCTTTGAAGCATGTGTGAGCCGGCGTGAGCAGAACCTTGAGCGGACGTAAGGCTGATAGTAATGCTGAAGTTGTATGCATAGAATCACAGATCGGCAAAAAAGTGTTGAGCTCACTCAGACTCACCCAAGAAATACATTTTGCGCTTAAAGGGACCCTGAAACGGTTATTTGAAGCTTTGTCAGCGTTTAGGCTAGAGCGTCATCGAACCATTGGCACCACAAATTTCGCTGCACGCCGTGTACCAAGGCGGCTACGGCCAATTATATCATACCCTCCTTCTTACCCCTGCCTTGCCTCCTCAACTCATGATACACGCTGGCATCGCTGGCGATCGCAGAGCTCATGTGAGCACACTCGATGATTTGAGCTTCGCCCGGTGATGACCTCTGAGACTGCACGCCGACAGGTTGCGTGCATCTCGGAGACCATAGCCCCAGTGCGCCCGGCAGCACGCACGCCGTCTGGCAACAGAGACATCGCGGAGGGGTTGATATCTGCTCCGACAGGTGCCGCCACCCTACCAGCCAATTTTTCGTGCGCGCACACCGGAGCCAATCAGATCGTGCGCAGACTGCGTGTCATACTGGGGAGGGGCGGTTGAAAACGCGTTGGGCTGAGCCGCAGTGATCTGAAGCGATTCGCAGCTTTATAGCGTTGTAATCAATTACACAGTTCAAGTTCAAGTTCAAGTTTATTCAACATCAACGATATTAGTTTACAGAAAAGCGCGTACAAAATTGGTAATACACAAGCAGCCCCAAAGTTAAAAACTGTCGTGGGGGGCTCCCACACATGATGTGAACGGGAAAGAAGATATACATCAATCAGTGGTTACATTATCTTCGGTAGAAAGAAAAATGAACAGCGCGAAAAAAAAAAATTCGAAAGCAAAAATGCGTATATGTGTAACAGACAAAAAGAAAAAGGTAACATTGAAAAACAATCGCAAATTACAATACAAAACAAAAGAGCAATATAACATGTACCAAACAAAAAATCAGTTGCTAGGATGAAAACAGTTGCTGCAAAAAGTATTTCTTTACTTGGTGTTTCAATGCATGTACCGTGGTTGATGACTTAATGATGTAAGGAAGGGAATTCCACAGCTTGATTCCCGTAAACGTGGTGGTGAACCTACCGTAGTTCGTGCGAACTTAGGCAGAAGACGATTATCAAGCTGAGAAAACCTAGTAACGTTGTTATTTACAAAGCTTTCCACGACAATGCCATCAATATGTACAATACCACGAAAAAGCATATATACATCACAATTGATAACTTCAGCTGAAAGAGGTGATGAAGAGGATGGATATTTAAATTGTGATAAAGTGTAGTTGCATTGGTTAAGAAATGGCTGAATGTCATGAGACGAAGTGCTTGATTTTGCATGCGTTGAAGTTGGCTGAGGTGGGTGAAATATGTGTTGCCCCAAGCTGATATGCAATAAGATAGATGGCTATGAATATGCACGTGATAAAGGGAATGGATAATGTGTGGCTGAAAATATGAACGAGTTTTGATTATGGCGCGTATTCCAAAGGTTATCTTACGAATGAGTGATTGCGCATGAAGATTGAACTTCATATGCCTGTCGAGAACTACACCAAGAAACTTTGTGCTATCAGACATTGGTATTAAGTTATCGTCCAGACGTACAGATATAGATTTTGAAAGTACTGTCGGTTGGGAATGAAAGACCATGAAAACGGTTTTCGATGGATTAATTCTTAACATGTTCTTTCGACACCATGAACTTATGTTATGTAGATCAACGTTAATTTTTTGTTGTAGGTCATCGATATCTTTAGCGCAAGTAAAAATGGTCGTGTCACCTGCATATAGGATACAGTCCGTAGCAGTCAAAATATTAGGTAGATCATTAATAAATAGCAAAAAGAGCAGCGGGCCAAGGATCGAGCCCTGAGGAACACCTTGATTTACTTTCTTAGCAGCTGAAACTTGACCGTCAATCTGAACAACTTGAGTACGATTAGATAAATAGCTTGAAATAAATTGAAGTGGTGGGCCTGTTATGCCATACGATTCAAGTTTATATATAAGAATGTTGTGATTGATCGTATCAAACGCTTTTGTTAAATCTATAAATACGCCACCAGCCAAAAAGCCTTGGTCGATTGCCTTTTTTATTTTATCGGTGAGGGTTAGAAGCGCGAGCTCAGTGGAATAGCCAGGCCGAAAGCCATATTGTTTAGATGATAATAGACTAAACTTCGTAAGATAGGACACTAATCGTGTATGCATAAGACGCTCAATTATCTTGCTAAAAATGGCAGAATACAAATGGGCCTGTAGTTACTGAGGAGTTCACGATCACCTTTTTTGTGAACAGGTGTTATTCTACCAACTTTTAGGGAATCGGGAAACACGCCTTCTTTAAACATCTTGTTAACAATATCTGCAATGATAGGAGATAGCTCACTAGAAACTAACTTGATGTGAGATGGGTGAACAGAGTCAAGGCCAGGTGCCGTAGACCTGAGCGATGATATAACATGAAGAACTTCATCTGCACTCGTAGGCCGCAAGTAGAAAGAATGAGGCTGGCGGGGCAAGGTTGGTAATGGGGGGATTTGTGAGAGAATCACAGGTACTGCTAAAGTACTCACTGAACGCATTGGCGATATCAGTTGGATGGCTGTATGTTTGTGCTTCAGTTTTTATTTTCGTTAGCTGCTCACGACTTTTATTATTTAAGAATTCGTTTATGACCTGCCAGTTGCGCCTCGTATTATTACCATTATCCAGAATTTTTTTCTGAAAGTAATCTCGTTTTGCACACTTAAGTGCCGCTGCTAGAGTGTTGGAATACTTCTTGAACCGAGCTCTAAGTTCAAAGTTGAATGGCTCACAATTCACTCTTCTGTGAAGCTGGTTTTTCTTCAAGATGCGTCGAAGTAGCGCTTTTGTAATCCAAGGTTTTCTAGGAGTACTAAAATGATGAGTTATGGTATGTGTAGTCGTGCATTCGTTGATGCACTAATTGTAGTAAAAAATAGCTGATAGGCTTTTTTCAGCACCGGATTCATTTATCACGACGGTCCAATCTGTTGATTGTACCATGGATACAAATTTTTGAGAATCAAACCGTACCCTCTCTTTCTTTTCCTTACCCTTATAATCGTCCTTGCCTAAAGTAATAAATATAGGATAATGATGTGTTATGCTGTGCTCAATGACTCCTTCTACATTATCTGTAGCGAAATTGGTTAATATGTGGTCAATTAACGTATTAGATCCTGTCATGTCACATCTGGTAGGAGTGCTTATTAAAGATTCAAGGCCGTAGCCATGTAAACATCCGAGATAATCAGAGCGTACGCAGATAGCTTAAATTAGTCTGTAAATGAGCTTTAGGACTTTTTCTACTGGCTCAATGTGTTTGTACAAAATCGTCAAAACCGTTTCAGGGTCCCTTTAAGACTCACTCGGACTCCGGCTCACCAAAATTTTCCTCAACCGGACTCACTCGGACTCAGACTCACTAAACATTTTCTAAACCGGACTCACTCGGACTCAAACTCACCAAAATATTACTCACTCAGACTCATAGTCAGGGCTCGATCTGAGTCTGAGTGAGTCGGCTGAAGAGTGAGTTCGCCGACCTATGTGCCTGTGTGCTACCTGCACAGATAAGGTTTTTATGAAACGGCTACGTATATAGCTAGTTCTCGGCTAGTTAGTCGTCATCGTGGTACAGTGGTCATGGCGCCGACCTTCGGACTGCTGGCCCGAAGGTCGGCGGTTCGATTATGGCCACGGAGGTCGCATTTCGATAGAGGCGCGATGCAAGAAGACCGTGTACTTAGATTAAGGTTCACCCTCAGGAACCCCGGGTGGTCGAAATTTGCGGAACTCTCGACTACGGCGTTCATCATAATCATATCGCGGTGATGGCGCGTAGAAGCCCAGAAATTATATCTTTATTTCTCGGCTCTGATGTAAGAATTGCAGGCCTTTGAAATGAAATTGTAGTCAAAGTGAAGGAAGATTAACAGAATTTCATGCTGGGCGAATTGGTGTTTGAGCACTGATATCATTACTGAGACGAAACGGCACACCAAAGGGAGACGGACACAGGCTCAAGTTTGCGCCTGTGTTCGTCTTTCTTTCTGTTGTGTCATTTAGTTGCGCTACTTACGGTGATATTAGTGAAGGTAGTTATTTCCATCTAATAATACTGAGTTATAGCTCTAGAACTTGAGAAGTTATGTGTAGGCTCGGATGTTCATTGTGTCAGAAACAATACGTTGGTGAAATGAAACAGCCAAGTAATGCTAGAATGAATGTACATCCCACGAACGCAGCGATTCAGTGACCGAAAGCAGTTGCAGAACACTTTAACATGTCGCATCGCAGTTATGCTTAACGCAAAGCTTATGCACTACGGCGAAACTACTGATTTCTAGATATAGTAAATATAGATATGAGTTTCATTCGGCGGTTCAATAAACTACAAAAGCAGTTTTGAATGCATACTGTCCAGGGACCGCATGGCGGGCGGGGGAGGGGAGGCGTTTGGTTATGGCAGTGCCTCTAATATATTCACCGCCCGCCCCCTCTGTCCCTTCCCCGAAGAAGCCTGCCTCTACTCCACTCTCACTGTTACTCCATATTATTCCCCCCCCCCCCCCCCCCTAGTATCGCGGTTGTGGTGTCCTCGCCTGAGAGACAGTTACTGCGTCACTCCCCCCATCCTTCACCTTTTTTTTTTCAACTCAGAATCTGTCTCTATCGTGGGTAGATTTTAACGGCAGACTTCTACCTCTATAAGTAAGATATATGATCAAAAAGTTACAGAAACCTCTTTCCAGCCTCGAGGGACGGAAGAACTGGAGGTCGTCTGAGGCAGCTGAAGCGTTAAGCGACTTCGGAAGTTAGGTAGCAGCATAATCTATCCTGACTGTCACATTAAATGGAGAAGTAATGGGCCCTTAAGGTAACAGTGCAGACAGTAACAGAGGCCACAATCGGAAGTAATTTAGATATCCTCAAGACAGAGCCCCTCCAAGAAAGAAATACATCGATCGTAGGCTAAGAAACTATGACCCGGTGCGCACCCCGGCTACTGTTCTGGAGGATTATCGACCAAGTGTGCACCTGGCAGCACTTAGTTTCCGCTCCACATCCGTTGTTCTTAGGAAGAGGCGGAACTACAGGAGCAGTAATTGATACCTTCGCCGGACTTCTTAAGCACTACGTAGAGTGGCGAGACCTATTAGGCTGCATCGATTAGCTGCAAACTTCGAGTGGGATGACAGGGAACGCACATTATGCCACTCCCACGCAAATGACCAAATTAACGGCTACTTCTGACAGGCAGCTGAACCCGCTAATAAGAGACAGGGTAAATGCGCAGGAGACGAGGACAGAGCACAGGCTTTGTATACAAGAGCGTTAATAAGAATTAAGTGCTAATATAAGTGCCAGGAATGCATTACCGTGACACAGCTGTTGCATCTTTGATAAAGCTACTGCTAAACAAGCCTATACACATAGAGGTGGTCTTGAGGTAAAAATACAAAAAATCCTTAACTACTGTTAAGATGACAGCCAGTAACAGCATGCCTGTGACTATGGTGGGTCTGCCATAGTGCAAATACTAGTATAACAAAATTATATGTTACCATTATAGACAATATTCAGCGAATAAACAGAAATACACTCGAACATACCGGTCGCGCCGACGTTCCTGGTCACGTCAGAGCTCCTGGAGGGCGGGCTGCCTTCTTCCACGATGCGATAGTAATAATTGTTGAGGCTTTACAGCCCAGAAAACAAAATATGATTATGAGGCGCGCCCTAGTGGAGGGCGCCGGAAATTTTGACCATCTGAATCTAAGGCCCGTATTCCAGAACAGAACATAAGTTTCGCGAAAAGCTGACTTATTAAAGTACGAGGAAAGCATAAGTTTGAGATAAGTTTTAGGGAAAGCTTCAGAAACTACACTTAAGGCTCACTTATGAAAGTGCCACTCTTCTGGATAACTAAGGCTCCTGGGAGCGAGGCTATTGGCGGCTGCACGCAGCATGTGCTAAGTTGTTCATTTTCCTGTCAGATGTTCACTCGTGCCTACTACCGTGCGCTGCCTGGCCGTCAGTCTCCAACTACCACATATCTCCATGAGCTGACGAAAGTGCTGGTTCCGCAGCGAACCTCACGTAGCCTGCGCCACAGGCATGAGCAACAGCGCCAGCTACGCCCAAAAAATCATCTGCCCTGCACCAACTCAGCGGGGTTCGCGGCCACACGCAGCATGTGCTAAGGTGTGCATTTTCCTGTCATAAGTAGGCATTTTGTGCTTCTTATTGTGGGTTAGCGTAGGGCGATTCTTCGTGGCTGCTTATCCCACCCCTCTTCATGTGGATTGCTTGTTGTTAGAATGGGTGTTCATCTGTGCATACGCCGGGCGCCCATTGGCATGTTCTCTGCACACCATAAGCCCCGATCGTGCACTGTTGTTCCCTTCAATGAAAGCTCGCTCTTTACCCGCGCTCTTTACCTTAGACCTTCACTAGGATTGCTGACCGCATGCTTTGTTTTGCTAATGCTCCAAGCCAGAGAAATTGAAATGAATCCCGGTCAGAAGATTGACAATTTCCTAGCCTTTCTTAAAGAGTTTCGCGAAGAAATCCCGTCCGACCAAGCGAGTTAAAGAACAGGTTGCTAGTCTAAACACCCGGGCCACCGTTTTTGAAAGCAATATTTGTAGTGTACCGGAAATACAAGAGCACTTTGACGCAGTCAAGACCTCCGTTTAAGAGGTTAAGGCCAACATAAGGAAAACATATGGTGAACTCGTTGATGTTGATGTGATGAGTAAGGGGCGCACGAGGCACGTGCCGAAGGTGTGCGAGTGGTGATGGTGTGCAGAGCCACGGAAAAGTACCCGAGGGGGGGCCCCGCTGCCACGTTTACGCACGTGATTCGTCGGTGAAGGGCGCGTGGCACGCGACCCGAGCCGTGGTCGAAGAGCCGAGAGGAAAGGCACGGCATTGTTCGGTGGAGCGCCGTAGGAAGAGGTCGCAGGAAGGCAGCGTCGCACGCGCGGCGAGCAGCGGTAGTTCGGTTTCTGGAGGCAGCGTGAGGCTTGGGAAGTGGCCGGCGACCTGGGTATGCGACCACCGAGACTTCCCGGGCTTGCAGCCGTGTCGCCACAGCAGGTTCCGACGCACCAGCAGCACTTCCACTTCTTGACCCGACGGCAGGCCTTCAACCGACAATCCCCCGAGAGCCAGGTTCGGTTGGATCGGGTGACAAGGAGCTAGGCTTAACCTCGAAAGTTGACGACGACTTCGGCGGCGACCGGAGTACGAGCGAGGGATACAAGGAGGACTGATGCGGACCGACGTCGACGACCGGGACACGTCTCCGAGTACTGCTGCGATTTGACCGCGAGTCAGTAGCACCGAGCGGGCACCATGAACGTTCGAGTAGGGCGCGACCGCACGACGACGGTAGACAGAGAGAAGCCATATTGGCTATAGACTGGCTAGGGCTTGGATTGACCCTAAGTTGGATCGAAGTTAGTTCCGGTTTTTTATGTATAGCATATCATTGTGTGCATGTTTGACTTCGCGTGAATTTTGAGTGTGTTTTCCCTTTGTCATTTTTTGTGTGATAAAGTCTGTTTGCCGTGCCACGTCCGTCTCCCGACTTTCTCACTTCCATCCTATTTGCAAGCGCTCCCGAGATACGTGACAGTTGAAGATGATATCAGTAACAGAATGAGGCGTATACAACCTCATAATTAAAGGTATTCTTGAAAAGGGTATGCCTTGAAAAGGGCTGAATCTGAAGCCATCGTAAAAGAATTCCGTTCAGCCCACATAAAGATGTAACGTCAGCGACATAGAACGCGTCCATCGTGTCGGTCAGCGCCGCTCTGGCTCTCATTGACCGATCATGATTGGGTTCCTGAATTTCAAATAAAAAAACAGAAGTGGTGCGGGACGTCGCCAAACTGTAAAACCTCGATTTCCCTAAAGTGTGGGTAGAAGAGGTTTTTTTATCCAAGATACAGTTGGCTCACATAAAATTGCGTGAATATGCTAGGAGCAATCGCGAAGGAAACGAACCATTTTCTATAAGTTATAACTCTCTGCACTTCAAAGGCTCCATCTACCGGTTGGACTCGGTCACTAATAACGTCGTGAAAGTTCTCACACGGAACCAGACATCTCGTACTTTACAGAAACCGGCAGAAAAACCCAAGGTTCCGTTTGCAAATTCATTGTCATTACTCTTGACCAATTTCCGCAACGTGTATCACAAACTAGGCAGTTTAAAGACATTCATGCGTACTTGCACTGCTGATGTATTAATCGGCACTGAAACTTGGCTTTCCAGCGACGTCACGAACAGTGAACTTGCTCTACACATCTTTCATGATATTTCGCAAAGACAGGGAAATTCTCGAGATGGCAGAGTTGTCATCGCTATCAGGGGAGACCATAAAACATCCCCTTTGATAGTCGATACTACCCTTGAACTAGTTGTGGCTACCACATGTGTTAGACATGCGCAATGTGTCATTGCTTCATGTTATCGGGCGCTTGACAATCGGTCAGACTTTGTACACTTATTTAACGAAGCCGTAAAACAAACTGTTTCCCAGTACCCGAAATGCATTTTGATAATAGGGCGAGACTTTAACTACCCATTTATCAACTGGTCAAACTCGTGGAGGAAAACAGCAATAGATCTGAATGTCCTGATTTACTGTCTTAATATTTTTGCGAACGCTGCATCTTCACCATTTATCACAAGTCGTACAAGAACCAACTCGAGGTAATCATGTATTAGACGTAATCGTGACAAATCACCCAGACATAGCCGAAATACGTGTACTTCATTCAATGGGTGATCTCAACGTCGTGAACTGCTAGTTTGCACTGAAACCCACCATTAAAAAGAAAGTAAAGAAATGTATTTTCAACTACGCACGCGCTGATACTCGAAAAATGACTGCTATTTTAGCACCGTTTGCAGCACACTTTTGAAAAAAATTTCAAAGCACATCTGCAAATTACAAGTGGTGTTTGTTTCGAGACAAACTAAAAGAAGTCGACGCTATCGGTACACCCAAAATAACCATCACCGGAAGGCCAAACAATCCATGGTTTAATCACGATGTAAAAAAATGCATAAACAAAAACAAAAATTTTCAGGAAGTTTTCCCGCAAGAGCATTGGGAAAACCACGAAAGCATAGCACGCCTCAGAGAAACTCCTATTGCTAATGCCAGAAACAAATTTTCAACTGTACCTTTGCAAATATGCTCAAAAATGATCCGAAAAAAGTTTTGGGAAGTGGTAAACCCATAACCTGATCGCGCTGCTTCCTTAGGGTAAGGCGGGGCAACATGAGACGTGGGGCAAAACGCGACATTTTGACTTTGCCGAGCTCTATAGAGAATACAAAAAGTACTTTTCTTTTTTTGTGTCTTGATTTCAGCGATAGCTGCTGTTAGTTGTCCACCTTTTTATGTGTAAAAGTTGATGATCGCTCGCAGCGTTCGCGAAGGAAAAATTACGCGGCTGGTGTCAGTGTGTTGGCGACCCGTCTAAAATGGGCGAAATTCTGCTCGGCTAAATTTTCGGATCCGTGCATGAAGCTACTCCTGCGTTAGTGCAACAACGTAAGTATATATTTTGTTACTTTAGACTACCACCTACATGCCACGAAAAGTTTCGTTCATTTGGTGCCAGGGAACAAAGCAGAATTTTTTTTTTGAATTCGGGCATGTGAGAGGGGCAAAACGAGACAAAAAAGCATCAAATTGCCTTAGAGAGTGTCTTATTAATTGAACCATTTACTTACACCCATTATATATTGTATTTCTTTGTTTAGAAGGGTTTGGACGTACAAGAGAATATCCTATAGAGCTTCCTGGGACGAAAACGACGTGAAAAAGCACTGACTGCTGTTCAGGACATGACTCCCTCCATTCGCGCTGCATCAAGGTTGTTCTGCGTTCCCAAGGATGCTCTCAAGACACGCATGAAAAAATCGGCGGAATCTCCAAGTCAAGCCGCTCACAAACACGTCTTGGGATCGAGTTTTAATGACATTCCTCCAATACCGACATTTAAAAAAAAGCGCTAGAAAATCCAAATCTAGCACAGCTTTTAATTTATTGCCTCACAAAGCTCGCCTGACGAAGTTAAAAGCCACGAAACGCCTGAGCAGTTCTGCATAAAAACGGCAAAAACAGGTGAAGAAGATACGTCAGAACATATTTGGCCTCCAAATATTGAATATACCAATGGAGTGCAAGCCGTTCAACGAAAGACAACATTAGCACAAATAAAGACTGGCGGTGTTTCATCTGCAAGGAGTTTCGGAGCAACACAGCACCGGGTTCTGTCTGGATTCAATGATTGGAGAGCAAGGACTGGGCTCATTAAGACTGCGTAAGGGCCGATGGAGTGAATTGCAAGTCCTTCTGCTGCAAAAACTGAAGGGATGAATTTTTTTTCACACTGTCTCGTTTTGCCCCACGCAGCGTCTCGTTTTTCCCCGCAGGTTGGGGCAAAATGAGACATCTCGAGCATATATTATTTATTTTTAAAATAAACTTTTGAACGGTGGCAACATGGTCATATTTATGTAGCACATACTTTGTACCCAAAGGAAAGTTTCTGAATTGATATTTAATGGTAACGAGTGAAATAAAAATAAATATTCACTATTTTCAAATTTTTGTCGCATTTTGCCCCACCTTACCCTACTCCCGGAAAACGGCATGACTTTGAGCGCTATGGGTTGCGCTAACAAATTTAGCACATGTTTTTCCGATGTTTTTACTGATGAACAAGCGCTTCATGATGCTCACATACTTCAACAACCACTTATTCAGTCGTCTTTCCGCCCCATCATAATATCCGCAAATGGCATATCTCGTGCACTTGCCAGACTCCCTAGAAAAAACAGCCCTGGTCTTGACGGTATAAGGGCCAAACTTCCAAATTTACGTGCCATTACTCGTCCATCTTGTGATCTGTAATATTTCAACAGTTGCTGAATACAGGTTGCATAGCAGAAGATTAGAAATCTGCGTTCGTAATCCATGTTTCCTAGTCAGGTGACACCGCGCAACCAACCAATTACAGACCAATTTTACTAACATCTATCTGTTGCAAAGGCGGGGCAAAATGAGACGCGGGGCAAAACACGACATTTTGATTTTGCCGACCTCTATAGCGTATACAAAACGCAACTTTCTTTGTTTCTCTATTTCAGCGATAGCTGCTGGTAGTTGTCCACCTTTTTATGCGTAAAAGTTGATGATCGCTCACAGAGTTCGCGCTGGAAAAATTACGCGGCTGGTGTCAGTGTGTTCGTGACCGGTCAAAAAGGGGCGAAATTCTGCTCAGCCAAATTTTCGGATCCGTGCATGAAGCTACTCTTGCGCCATTACAACAACGTAAGTATATATTGTGTTACTTTAGACTACTAGCTACATACCACCAAAGGTTCAGTTCATTTGTTGCCCGGGGACAGCGCGGAAATCTTTTTGAATTCGGCCATGTGAGAAGGGCAAAACGCGACAAAAAGGCATGGAATTGCCCTAGAGAGTGTCTTATTAATTGAACCATTTACTTACACTCATTATATATTATATTTCTTTGTTTAGGAGGGTTTGGACGTACAAGAAAATATCATATAGAGCTTCCTGCGAGGAAAACGACATGAAAAAGCACCGACTGCTGTTCAGGACAGGACTCTCTCCATTCGCGCTGCATCGAGGTTGTTCCGCGTTCCCAAGGATACTCTCAAGAGGCGCATGAAAAAATTGGTGGAATCTCCAAGTCAAGTCGTTCACAAACACGTCATGGGATCATGTTTTAGTGACATTTCTGCAATACCAAAATGTAAAAAATACAAGTGCTAGAATATCTGAATCTAGCACAGTTTCAAATTCATTGCCTCCAAAAGCCCGGCTAACGAAGTTAAAAACGACGAAACGCCTGAGCAGTTCTGCATAAAAACGGCAAAAAGAGGCGATGAAGATACGTCAGAACATTTCTAGTCCCCAATCGTTGAATAATCCAATGAAGTGCAAGCGTTCAACAAAAGACAGCATTAGCACAAAGAAAGACTGGCGGTGCTTGATCTGCAAGGAGTTTTGGAGGAACACAGCACCAGGTACTGTCTAGATTTAGTACGCGGAATGCAAAGACTGGGCTCATTAACACTGCGTAAGGGCCCATGGAGGTGAATTTCGCGTTCAGCAGGTAACCGCTGAACGCGAAGTTCGGATGACTAACAGTCGTACGGGACAGCTTTGCAGGTAGACTAGTTGGCTTCAGAGATTGGGGGTGCGTGCGGCATCAGCGTGTCCCTGACCCCACTCGTGATTCCAACTGGGCGCTCGCCACCTAGCGGCTGTGCCTGGAAACGGCAGTAACAGGGTCAACCTTGAAAGGAGATATCACGTTGCGCGCGCTGAGAAGCGGTCGCATAGTTCCTTTATTTTCGCCATGCCGCATGCGCGAGCCCGAAAAAGAAGAAAGTGATGTCCAAAGACCATTTCTGTGTGCCGCAATGCGTGGCATCGCGGTGGAAAGGTGGCCGTATTGTTCTATCACCTCCCGAAGGATGCAGACGACGCGCGACGGAGAACGGCGTAAATCAGAAACTTTTGCATTGGAAAGAAGGTGATCGACACTATGATGGTTTGTTCTAATCATTTCGCTCGCAACGACTTCATTATCCCCGGTGAGTGCACCATTATTTAGCGTGTGTGCATTCTTGTCAATATTCCGGCTTGTCAGAGAGCGGAGTATAGTTTCCTTTATATAAGCGGGCGCTTCGGGAAACTTGTTGCGTTATTAAAGTTCCACCATCCATGCATGCGTGTAAGTGTATTTTTCGCGTATCCTTGTTTTCTGTGCCAATCGTAGTGCTACCCATTCACAAGCTGCTATACCCATACCCAAGCTGTTGTAATCCTTCCCCTCGAAAATTTTTGATTTCGCAGGTGTGTATGTACACGCGCACAAACGCACACGCGAATATGCATAAAGGATGCGTGTACCTCACCGAAAAGCTTTCTCGCTACACCCTTGTCACTGACATACGTTTCTTCCGCGTGAACTGTAGTAGTGAAACCTGAAATATATTTACTATGGAGAAACATACGGTGTGTATGCTTGTGTTTGCTCACCGGTGTCGAGAGACGGTGCTGTAATCTCATCAAACGCGGCGCGCTGACAGTTTAGGTTCGTCAGCTCGCAAGAAATTTAAGAGGAACTGCAAAAAGCGATTGTTCCAGCTTTTGGAGCGTTCGACTTGCGGGCGCATCGCTTGGTTCCTTTCCGACAAAGTGCAGCGCGACTGATGTTGGAAGAGGCTTGTTTCTGAGTGATGCATTTATCACCATTCCATTGAATAAATTGATCGCTAATTACCGGAAACCTTACGTGATTAATTAAAAATTGATTTACTTTGATTAGTTATATATGAGTCTCTTAAATTTATTAATAATTTACTATGGTCGTACGGCTGACATTTTTGGGGGGTGGGTTGGTGTTCAACCACTCTGTACTTCAGTTCGCGCGTGCGTGTATGTATATGTTCGTGCGTATATTATGTTCGTTCTTGCGTATCGTGCGTTGTGCACGTGTATATATCTGCTTCGAATATCAAATACTGCCGACACGAACAAGCGAGTGTTCGGAAGCACATGACCTTATTTATGGCAAACCTAATAACATGAATCGGTCAAGCAAAAGAAAGGAGTGCTCATATTACAAGCGATACTACGATTTGGCTTATCTCAAGATACACTGACCCAGGCATAGCTCCCTTCTGTAATCAAGTGAACGGCATGCGTACTCAGCTATTGACGGGACAACATAACTCAATGGGATACATGCAATCGGCAACATGACTCGCTGCGCAGCGTTACTTCGAAAACTGTGAAGGCCTAGCCTGTGAAATCCTGCCACGTGTACGCTGTAGCAACGCAGCGCACAATGCTTGCACATTTCGGAGAGGCCCGCTACACATGAGCAGTTGCCTTCGTCAACGTCGGGCGCTGGACAGGTTCTTCAACTTGAAGTAAATCGGACGTGGTTCGCCGAAGAGGCTCAATGTTAGCACGCACAGCGCAACTATTTCCGCTGTTTTGCCAGTGAAGTCCTTTAAGCCGATGATAATGAGGCGGTTGGCGGCCAGCACTCTTTCGTCTTGGACGAAGCAACGTGATCCGGCGCCAAAATCAAGAAACTTCAGCACAGCGCCAAGCGAAAGTGCCGCGTTGAGCCTGTTAAGCGTAGCCATCTTTGTTTTCTCGACCAGTGTTGCCAGCACACGCAGCGTTTTATGGAGTTGCAAATTGTGCATGGTCGTGAGAAACCATAGTTTACGCCGGTATCCCGCTACTCGTAGAAAGATACATACGGGCATAGGAGATCGGCTCTCCTGCTGCTCTTCGATCGCCTTTGCTGCGGCGTCCTGTATTCATTATCGATTATCACATGACTGTACACCTGCACAGCGACTAACTTTTCACGGCTGGGGAAGACGGGACGTACGCTACTGCCTGCCAATTAGGAGTTTTTTCTAAAATGCGAAGCATTTCTTTGCGTACTGTAAGCACTTTTGCGTTTCTATCTATCTATCTATCTATCTATCTATCTATCTATCTATCTATCTATCTATCTATCTATCTATCTATCTATCTATCTATCTATCTATCTATCTATCTATCTATCTATCTATCTATCTATCTATCTATCTATCTATCTATCTATCTATCTATCTATCTATCTATCTATCTAGCCAGCCTACGTCTGGGTGCTCTCGTGATCACCTCCTTAACTTGGGGTGACCAAAATTTGTATGAGAGGGTAACAGGTATTGACGAATATGTCTGGCTGCTCATGACATGAATAACGTGAAAATCCTGTCTTATACGTCGTGAAACCCTTTGCTGCAGACACGTGTGGCACATACCTGTATACCACGGCCCGCGGTATGCAGGTATGCACCACAGGTGTTTGACAATTTATGTCTACCCAGGAACGGCGAAGACAGACAGTAGTAATTTAAAAGCGAGAGCGTCAAGAAAACTGACGTCGGTAGCGTTGACACGTCGAATGAAAATAATAAATATCAGGGTCCCAGCGGGAATCGAACCCAAGCAATCTGCGTGGTAATCAAGTATTCTACCACAGAGCGACGCCATGTCTCGGAACTGGTTTGGAAAAAGACCCTATGCAGCTGTAACGTTGGTGAAACGTCAGTTGTGGTTGCAGTGCTGGCTGTCTAATTTTATGAACTTTACATATGTACTCCTATGAGGCAGGCGTCATGTCGGGTTAACGTCAATTGTATATTAAGCGCCATCCACTGAAGTTGGTCCACGAAGCACTATGCAGGGCTACCATCCTCGCAAGCACAAGTGCTACATATCAGATTACCGATTCTGGTGCAGGCAATAACAATGTTTCTGTTGGCAACATTACGGAACTGTAAACAGCTGGTTATATGAAACATATGCGACTGTTCAACATATGTCTGTGCGTACAACATTTGTACTTATCTTTAACGTCATTTCGTACCATTTCGCTCAATAAAAAAATTACAAACCATTCACCTTGCCTCCGCATGCTTCGCATAACATCGATTCCCATGGTGTTTGGGATCTGCCGAACTTTTTGCAGCGTTAGCTACACTGGCCTAGCCAAACCCGTTTCGCGTGGCACATCAAGAGCCGTGCTGCGCATGCGCGAGGATCAGTGATGCCACACAGCTGGCGCACCGGAGCCGGCATCTCCCGCGCACCTCCGCCGCCGCCGCGCGCAACTCACCGCCGCCGGTCTGCGCATTCCAGAGGAGTGACGTCGTAGCCGTGGTAGACGCGCTGGCGCCGGCGCACGCGCGCGCAGCCATTCGCCTTCGCTGTGCAGTCGCCGTCTGACAGTGCGCTGGAGCCGCTGCGCTTCTGACTGGCGTTCGCCAGTGTGGTACACTATAAGAAAAAGGGAGTCAAAAGCGGATCAAAAGACCGTGATTCCCTTCTGGTCGTCACTTCACCCCTTTTGGAAGGTAGATGCAGAGAAAGAGAGTTAGCATTTTTAAGGGAGTCAGAACACTCTCGCGAAGCGCCTTTCGATTGGCTCCCGCGATGAAGACGCGGCCATACATATCGCGCGTTTGCCGTTCGGCTGGTTCGGCGTCGTTGTGGCGGGCCCGTGAGCCCCGACGCCAAACTGTCGCCGCCGGCGCGGCGCCTCCGCCACCTGCTCTCTCCCTCTCCTCCGTCTTTTGGAATGCGCTGCGTTGGTTGTGCTGGTCGCTGGTCGCGTCGGTCGCGTGTCTTGTAGTTTTCAGTTCGAGCGTTCGAGCGAACGTGCGTATCTTCGGTGGCTGCACGCCAGGCTCCGTGCTCGAAGTGACGCTTGGGAGTGAGGAATATTTTTCGGAGCAGCGGACACGGACAACGTGCGCCTGTTAACGGTGAGTGTACTGCTTTCGTATGTACGAATTACACAGCTTTAGCTGGGCGTCTGCAGCAGCTATGCGGAAGTAGGCTGGCTGCCATTTCCAACGTTAGCCTGCGTCAGCGGGGCTGTTGCAGATGCCCAATTAAAACTGTTACTTAACGAGCTGAGTCCGCTATGCGCGTTGTTGTGCAAGTGACTGCAATCCCGTATCAAGGGCCATTATTTTCTGATCGCACATTCTGTCTGCGCTGATGAAGATGCTCGATATCATTTTGAGGTGCACTTTAGTCTACGTCACAATAACATTTCCATCGATACTCGATTGTGCAGCGGCTTCCACGCATGTAAACATAAAAAAAAATCCTCTGTGTACAGGACACATAGACGCACTGTATATAATGGCCTTTATTATTGGCGTAAAGACGGTAGTTTTGAGGTGCAGATATAGTATGATGCTTTCAGCACGTACGCGGTAGTCGCTTAAATGTTTAGGACTCGCCTCGCCGATAACGGGAAAAGCTCTAGACTTTCAACGGTGCGCGTTGTTGCGGCCGCCGCCGTGCGCACTTTTCCCTCGTTTCTGTTTGCTCTTTTCGTGCTTTGCCTACATCCGCGATGACGTTCGGAGTTATAACAAAATGGAGTGAGTATACGTTACTGTGGGAGCTATGTGCGTTAATGCTACCATACGCCTTGTCTGAGCTACTTTATGAAAGTTGTTTTACGCGATAACGGCAAAAAACACGGTTCCTAACCATGCCTCTTTGCATTTGTTGTGTTGTTGTGAGCCTTCATTATGTCTGTGTAAATCACTTATTGTGTAGGTATTGCAATACCTTACTATGATTCCGTTTTCTCATTACGATATCACGTTCTTTTTTTTTAGGTACCATTTTTCATGGCTGCTCACGCTGAACAGGAGCGACAACATAGCAAGTCACAAGTCTGATTCCTCCAGCCTTCACGACTTTTCGATTCTTGATCATAAGGAATAAATGTGGAAACATGACACCGATATCTGCTGTTTATTTTTCACGACATGACACTATGCACGTCACAGTCACACATTTTGGTTGGTTATACTCACACAAGCATGTAAACGAGGAATACCTCAACTGCTTCAACTTTGCTGGAAATGGTGTGTTGTTTTGAGTTTTATTAAAATAGTGCTAAAATTGAACTATCCTTTTTTTTTTTTGAAGTCGCTGGGCACAACGGCAAGTATTAATGGAGTTGCTTAACATGAATACTTCACTATTTCCAGCAGTAGTCGTGCAAAAGTAGAGCATGGGTCAATTTAGT
>JALIZH010021245.1:0-36262 GCA_030522465.1 Rhipicephalus appendiculatus | reverse complement strand
GTCCCTGTCGGAAGAACCTCGTCTTGAGGTCACGACGCCCGAGGAGGGTGCGGGTGAGTACGCGACTATAGTCGACGACAACTTATCTTGACATTGGAGCGAAGGCTACGGAGGCGGGGCTTCCGCACATTCGTGTAGCTCCGCAAGTAGTACGACAGCTTACTGTTGCTTTCGGTTTCGCTCGCTCACATCGTTAACGCGTACAAAAAAAAACATGAAAATTATGAATGGGAGAAACATTTCGTTTGTTCAGTGTACATTTCAGCGTCCTATTACGAGTATATTTTTCTTGTAGAACTAAACAGCGCGTTTGCGGCCGCGCACTGATGTCACGGGCGCCGTGTTTCCTTGGAAACCGGGTGGGCTGAAGAGGTGGTGCTATCTAAGAAACGGAAAGGAAAGGGAAAGCATTCTTGCAAGGTGAACATTAACTATATTTCACCTACGACTTCCCGCAACTGTTTAAGTCTCATAATAAATAAAGCAGTGTTTATTTCAGCAACGCAAATGAGAAAACTATTAGTAAACTTAAGCAGTATTTTTTTTGGCGCGGTAGCAGGCGTGCGCATTGGTTCGGTAACTTCCACGGTGCTGTCAAGAAAAGCTGTCGCCGAGTATAGCCGTGCGCAGGGTCTTCCATTAGTGGGGCAAGGGGGGGGGAGAGGAATGGGGAGGCATGTTCCAAAGGAAACAAGCTCCGGAATGGATGCGAAGATGAGAATGGGGCGGTGACGTGCTTGTTACAGCGGCCTGCCTGTGGTCCCCAGCTTTCGAAGGGTAAAGGTGGCATGTAAACAGTTCTTGGAATACAACATCGGGGATCTCTGGCCGCCATCATGGTCAAAAACCTGCCTGGCGATTTCCATGCGCTTGAAACAACGCCGGTTCAGGTACGACTGAGGAAAGGTGTGGGGCAGACTCGGCGCCCCCCTTAGATGAGGGGGGGGCAAGTGCAGACACTCCTGCAGACCCCCCCCCCTCCCTTTGCGCCCGCCTATGAGCATAGGCGTGCGCACGAGAAGGGCAGAGGGGGCGGCCGCCCCCCCTAGTCACCTAAGTTGGGGGGCGCAAAGTCTGCCTCATACATTGACTTAATAGGGAGGGGGGCACAAAGTCAGCCCCATACATTGACTTAATAGGGAGGGGGCGCTGCGACGAACCTTCGCTCCCCCCTGATGGGGAACCCTGCGCACGCCTATGCCTATGAGTACACGGTATACGCTCAAGTACGCGTGACTTCTGTCGCGTGTGCCAGTACGTAACAACGAGAAACCACGCGCCGGAGTCCCTCGAATTTTCGCGTCCCCCCCCCCTGTGTCCTTTCATGCATTCCATCTGCTGCGGGGTTCAATGAAAGTTCTGAATTTCCTTGCGCGAACTTTACGAAAAAGTAACTGGAGACAGTGAAGGAACACGTACAAAACACATGAGCGCAATGCGCTCATGTGTTTTGTACGTGTTCCTTCACTGTCTCCAGTTACTTTTTTCGTAAAGTTCGCGCAAGAAATTCAGAATGTTCAACCAACTAGCCCAATGTCAAGTTTTCAATGAAAGCAGCGCCAGCCTGCTAGCGAAATTCACACGGCCCCTTATGGCTTCGCTCAAGTAGACTCCAAGGTGAAAGCCATATTCGCATTCTTTTGATCTCGGTCGATTGCACTGTAGCAATCCTTCCTGGAATCTCTGCAGCTTACGTGGCACACACACACAGCTAAAGTGGTTGCTTGGGCGTGTTGGTAGGACATATTGGAGGGAAACAGCGCGAAAGACGAAAGACCAGGCAGAGAAAGACACAAACAATGGCGCTGACTTACAACAAAAGTTTATTCGTCAAACCACGCGTTATATACCTGCGTAGTTGAAAACGAAAAGAAGAAACAATTTATGACAAGTCGAAGATAAATGAACTGTGAGCATAATCACCGAAAAGCACGCTCATTGCGCGTGCAGTCATTGTGATAGGAAAACAACCTCCTTATCTGACAAGGCAACAGAAGACACACACACACACACACGCACACGCACACACGCACACACACAATACAGAACACTCAGGGAGACAAACTACGGTAAGGTAGAGAGGTGAGTGTGTCGTAAACGATGCATACTTCGAAAATCAGCGCGACCACGACGAAGACGGAGCACGACCGATGTGTCTCCGCACTCGTACTCTGTCCTTCTCGTCTTGCGTCTCCGTAGTGTTCATGCTGATTTTCCAAGTACCCAAAGAGACACGCGGACACAAGCTTAAGTATGAACCAACTTACGAACTAACTTGCCCAAGCATCCGTTAGTGCACTTCACGGGGTTTTGCAGTGTCTCCGCGATCAGCTCACCTATAGCGACAATGTCTCATGATGACGTGATCAAGTGGCGTCACGTTATAAGGCGCCATATAGTGCCATCATGATTGCGTCACAAATTTTGAGATATTTGACATCTCGATGACGTCACATGGTGTTGTAACCTTGGCGATATTACTTAATTTTTTGTCGTCACTCGTGTTGAAGTGTTGAAAGGGACGCCGGCGATCAATTTTTGCGTTTGATCAGGCATCTAAGGCTTTGGTCTTAATACCTGCACGCACCCTCGCCGAAGTGGCCTAGTATAGCTTCGAAGCAACTAGTAGCCTAGCAGTGCAAGAACACGCAAACCAATGACATTTCTTTGTGCTGCAAAACCTCCGCTTCCGTTTTTCTATAAATGTAGTCACCAAATTCATCTAAGGTAGCGAAAGGTGTGAAAGTAACATTGGATGCTTTTAGCTCGCGTACACGCATTTCTTACTGCAACTTGATTGCTTTTTCTTGACAACACAAAAGAAATACATACATTAAAGGCGAAACAGCCACCAGCCTGGCTCACGAAGGACTTGTCGCAGCTGAAGCGTATTCCGCAGATTAACCCCGGGCACGATACACGAAGTGTTTTCAGACAGAACTTCCTATTAGTACATGTGACACGAGGACACTCTTGTAACTTGTCAGGCTTGACCTTTGTCAGACTCGGGGACCTTTCTTAGGCCCGCAAGCCTTTGGTCCTCGCCGCCCTCTTGACTGATCAAGAAAACAAAGACACTGAACACCGTACATTGAACATTTGTTGGGGCGCCACATCTGGCAGCCATTTTCGATTTGTGGTTGTCCCTGTGCTTGTGTGGCACAAGGTTCTCCTAGAAAGTCTGAACGGAGTCTTCTTCGGGTTGATCATCATGTTTAAATAAAATTTCGACTACAGCGGGTACAAGCACCTGAGGCAAGCCGTTTTTCTAGGAGCCTAGACAGCCTCCAGTACGTGGAAGACTTCCGCAGCGCCGAATACAAGCAAAGCAGCAATGCAGCGTTTCACAACTTTCGAGCGAACTCAGTCGTATGGGAGCAGTTCATTCTTAACATGCGGCGTATGCCCATAAAAACATGGCCAAGTAACGGCTTGAGGTTAATGTCCAAAAACTGCAATGTGTTGTGAATGTGTTGTGGCTTGCGAAGCGTTTGCTCGTGGCGAGGTTCATTCTTTCGGCATTGTGAAAATTTAATTTACAAGCACGAGAGAAAAAAAATTGTCTTGAGTGTTCGTTAAATTTGATTGCACCAAAGATCTAGGAAGTAAAAGTAAGACGTCTCATCTCGCTCTCAAAGGTACTGCTAAGGCTCCATTCTATGGTTCATCACAAGTCTTCACAGGTGAGCGTGTATAGTTCATAAGTATTCGATCGACTTCTCCAGTTCCTGAACAGCCAGTGACGCTCGCGCGAGCGAAGAGGCGCTGACGATGATGGCACCGTTCGCGACCGAGCGGACATTGGGCAGCTGTGACGGGCCGGGCTGTCGAGAGGTGCCCGAGGAACTACGCGCCACCCTGGACAACAGTGTGAGCCCGTGCAGCGACTTCTACCAGCACGTGTGCGGCAAGTGGGTCAGAAACCACACGCCCGAACTCGGTGAGCACCTACACTGTATCGTGTTCAAGCAGAGTCATTAGAAGCACAGATATTTGGGTGAGTTTTTACTGATCCATGAAGGTACATAGGAGCGCAAAAACAGACAAGCTACACGAGAAGGACTAAACAGGAGATTCATTAAGCACAAGTTGTAAAGGGTTCTAGCCTGCAGCGTTCTTCTCTTAACTGAGGCTATGGGTTTTCGCGGAACACTACTTACCGTCTCTTTCTAAGGAGGGTGCACCGATTTAGCACTGTTTAAAAGAACCCCGATACAAAATTCTTCAGGTGTAACATTATTTGGTAAGTCTGTCCTAAATTTCCGTCTCTCCTTAGTTGAAAGAACATGTGGCCCTATGGCGAAATGCTATAAGCCCCTTTACTGCGGGATATCGGTACATGTAAACAGGGGCGTAGCCAGAAATTTGTTTCGGGGGGGGTGGGGGGGGGGGGGGTACCTCCTTGATTTCGGGGAGGGCACCTCCTTGAAATGGCCAGTTTTGCTATGTATGCCATGGCGAAAAAAATTTCGGGGGGGGGGGGGGGGGCACGTGCCCGGTGTGCCACCCCCTGGCTACGCCACTGCATGTAAATTAACCGTGCTGGTAATCTTTACCTATTTGACTCATCTTCTATCCGTTAGAGCTCAAGGAGCGTGTGCTGTAGGCCCAGTGGGCCAGATATGAGAACTTAAACTGCGCTTGGGACGAAGACACCAGATTCGAAGTAAACTGGACGAACGCAGACTTACAACTGCTAGTCTTACACTGCTAACAACTGTCAAAAGCTGTTAACGCAGATTCACAAATGTTGAAAGTTCTTAGTCTGCGTTCGTCCTGTCTACATTTACTCTGCTGTCACGTCGCAAGCGCAATCATAATAATCACTAGTTTAATTGCTCTAAAACAGCGATTACGATACAACCTAATGCGAATTCACAGCGCAGCTATATAGGTGTTTTGATTTTGCGATAAGATGAGGCAAATGATTCCGCTTCAGCGGCGTGCAACTCACGATTCTGACATAGGTGGCGTTGAGCTCTTGCTCGTGCAGCTCGTTTAAAAGCAGTGGCAGACGATGCACTTCCGCGCGGACAATTTCGTGCAGCCCATTTCACACCAACCACCGCATATGGAGCGTAGCGCGACTAGAGGTGTGCACGGGCTTCGGGTAGCCCGAAAGCCCGAGCCCGGCCCGGCCCGCGGGCCGGGTTCGAGCGGGCCGACGTCTTCTCATCTCGGGCCCGGGCCGGGCTCGGGCTGCATTGTTTTTTCTCGGGCGGGCCGTGCCAGATGCAAAGCCCGAATCAAGCCCAAGATATAGACGTGCCGGAACTGTTTTCCACCTCCTAGCGCCTTCTCCGCAACCACCCCTCATTCCCTTTTTCGGTTCTCCTTGCCCTTAGCCACTTTAAATCAAGGGGAAAGTCACACAAGATGAGCTCTGTGATTATCTATACACGGAATAATCGCTTCTCCTACATGTGAGGTACTAAACTTCTCTGTCGAAGAACAAACGGTCTAAATATTTCAAGCCTAGCTATGCTTCCGAAAAAATCTTGGCGATTCCGGCTACCAGTGCCTGCAGCGAAGGGACCTTCAGTTGGGCGAGATATGTGACGCAGGAACGCCGCACTTCACTGAAGCTCGAATCATTGGACAGCGTATTTTACGCGACAACTTGTAATCATATTTTGAATAGCGCAAAAAAAACACAGGGACACAGGCGAGAAAGACGATATCGTCTTTCTCGCCTGTGTGCCTGTGTCCCTGTGTCTTTTTTGCGCTATTCAAATATGCATTCCTACCAACTAGCTCGACTTTCCGTGCTACTGCAACTTGTAATCGTTGCATATAGTGACTGTCATGTGTCGTTTGCTTATGTTTCACTTTGATATGTTGAATAAAATGCCACATTATCGGAAAACGACATTTTGTCTCCGATAATGTCAGGCCGGACCGGGCCGGGCCCGGGTTTTTTTTTTTTTTTTTGTACGTCGGGCCGGGCCGGGCGGGCTTGCAGCCTTCTAGAGTCGGGCTCGGGCGGGCCTTCGACGTAGTCAGCGGGCCCGGGCCGGGCTCGGGCTCTAAAATTCGGCCCGTGCACAGCTCTAAGCGCGACTGCCCCGCTAACCGGGACACCGCGGAAGGCAGCGTGTGGTCGCGTTCCACAACAGCCGACGCACGACGGCGCGCACTACTGTGGCACCGCGGTTGGCCGCCGCGGAACCTGTTGTCTCGCCATGTCGTTCCCTCCTCCTCGCGCTCTCCTCGCTGTCTCCGTCTTTCATCCTCCGCTGCGCTCCGCGTTTGCTCCCTTTCGTCCTCGTTCGCCTTGCCAGTTACGCTGACAGCGACGCCGCTCACGAGCTGTGCTCTAAAACAAGGCAAGATGTTACGAACTCGTCCCGTCTTCCACTCTTGTGGGTGACGCACGTGAGCACAATGAGTTCAGGCAGTTCTTTGCATTCTCATGGAACAGAATTGCATTAAATCGCTGAAAGGACTGTCTTAGCATCAGATTCCGGTTCGACCATTATGTTATTTCTTGATGCACATTCTCACAGGAGAGGCGCTGGTCTCCGAGCGCACACTACGCCTTCGCCGACTCGAGCTGCAGCTGCTGGTCGAGCTGCGCTCGGGCACCGACGACGGCTCGATGAGATGGCCACTACGCCTGTGGCGCGAATGTAGTACCACCACAGGAGAACCACAGTCGCATGACCTGCTGCGCACCATATTCGCCATGCACGGGCTGGCCGGCTTTCCTTTCCGCGCGGCCCACCACCACACGGACCTCTCCACCACGGCTGCCAAGTACGTTGTTCAAGTCAAGTAAAGTCAAGTTTATTTCCGACATCAAGTCAGTCGTAGGAGACAACAGAAGGCGGGGCTCACTTGTCAGCGGTTGAGGACAAAGACTGGAGATGCTGATAGTGGGTGAATTAACCCTTTGCGACATATATACACCAATTTCACAATGAGGCTGCCATTTTTAAAGCGCTTAACCGCCGCAGCACCGTCTAGCGTCTGTGATGCTTAGCGGCCATGCCGGTGTGTGGGGTTCTGCGGCGGTGTATAGAGCGTATTCACTCAGTCCATAAATATTGCACTTCGTGGTAAACAGGCTAAACCCAGCAACGCTCGCGAGTGTAAAGGCGCTAGTAAGTAATCGCTAAGGCGTCAACTTTAGAATGGCTGAAACGGCAAGAAGCGGCGGCCCACGAGACGTTCCCGCAGCGGCGCCGACGATAGACATAGGAGGTGAGCAGAATTCCAATGAAGTTCTTAAGCAGCACGCGTAAATTGTAAGTTGGCTTGCATCTTTTGTTACAGCTGGCACTGTGGAATTCCGGGAATATGCACTAGCGTTAACTTTATGACAGCTGTCGAAGTAACACGTGAAACGTAAATGGAGACGAGCGAATACGTACACCATTGTCCAGCTGCGTGTTAAGGGGCGCGCATTATTGCTCAAAGTGACTCTCGGTTTTCTTGCTGTGATTGTTCAAGTTTAACGTAACTCTAATCTCTAACAGATCATCTGGTTCTGCTTGGTGCGCTGCAAAACAGAGTTCGTAGAACGAAGGGGGGTACAAACACCGATGCTTGTGTTCATTCATGTCGTAGCAGTTGAAAGCTTGCGCACTCTAATCATTGCACAGGTTAATAGACAAATCTACGTCGGGTGAGCTCAAACTTCGGCGTAGAAGCAACACGATGAGAAAATGAAAATAAGCCTCCAGGAATATTTCAATGACGTCCAGAACAAGGAAGATGCTTCTAATGCCCTTACAGAGCATGGGGTGTCTACTGGACACGATGTCAACTGGTATAACGCCTGCATCATTGCCACTGAAAGAAAGCTGTTCCCGCGATTGCAAGTGAAATCTTTTGCCAATTCAGACTACTGCGCACACACTAAACAGAAATATCAGGACACTCCCCCCTGTGTGTGCCCGATGTCTGCAACACGTGATAACACGTACTTAAGAAGAGCGTACTACGCCATTTGCCGTCATAGTGAACGAGGCTACCGCGCGGGAGCCGAAACGTCTTTTTAAAATTGTCGTGTGCCTTTTACACTGGTCGGCGTTTTTGTTTTATCCCGCCATTCATTTTCACATTGCCACGGTGAGATGTGTTGAAGATTGATGAATTGATAGAGGTCAACATCCCAAGCCGCTGGGGCTGCGATAAATGCTGCAGTGAAGAACTCCTTATATAGTTTGTTGACTACCTTGGCGCATAAATGTTCACATAAACCTACCCTAACGATCTTTCATTTTATTTTAAGTTTCGGCGTATCGTTACATGGAAATTCGTCTCCCGCGCCAAAGACCTGGAATTAAGCAAGCAAACGGAAAGTAAACAACGAAGAAACCACGACTAAGACTTCAAGGGTAAAACTGGTGTGCGCAAATAAACACGTCAGGGACACGGAAAGAATAAACATGGACAGGAGCAATGTCCATGCGCCTGTCCATGTTCATCCTTTCCGTGTCCCTGACGTGTTTATTTGCGCACACCAGTTTTGCCCTTCAAGTATGAACCACGTCGCCCAGCTAAAAGTTTTATAGCATGACTAAGATGCAGAGAAAAATGACAGGAAGCCATTCACGGCTTCGCGGTGAAGAGAACTGGTGGCAACGATGGCTCCGGTCATAACCGAGCAGACGCCCAGCACCTGTTACGGACTGGGTTGTCCCTGTACTCCAGCAGCCCATCCCTTCTGTCTGTGTGCTCCTTACTCAGGAATTTTTTGTATTGCTTTCTTTACGCTTGTAGGTACTCTACCACGCCGTAATGCATTAATGCGACCACCATTAAGCTACTCTTATCAAGTTAGAACACCTAGAAATCATAACAACAAACCCATTATCCGCGCAAGGTTTACCAGCGTGTGTCAAGATCAGAATCCGAACCCACTTTATTTCAAACACACAAGCTGGGTTCCCCCAGGCAATATGCTGTCGCAGAGAGCTTGGCAGGACCTGGCAGCTTACGGAGAGGAACGGGCAGTGAATAGCACGTAATTTTAACATTCACTAATCAGTACAAACATTCTATTCAATATTGTATGCCTTTTATTTTTGTATATTTAATTAATGGGCTAACTTGTAAACTTGTAACTCACTGCTGCCCAAGGTCTGAAATTCCAGACCGGCAGTATTGCCACACGCACTCCTTTCTTTCAATTTTCACGTTACCGTCCTATTGCAATGTAACTGCTCCCTTGCGCAAAGCGCGCCCGAATGACTGGAAACTTTCTAGATATTGTTGGAACCTTCCGATCAGATTACGTGCTCAACGCGAACATCAGAGTTAGTTCTGGAACCTACGCGGCCGCTAGCGATAACGCTGGAATCTTCGATGATGCATGTATAAAAGCCGACGCGCTTGACCGCTTGTCAGTTTTTTCGACGGCCGACGTTCCGTTCGCCGATATCAGTGCAGAGCGCGCGCTGCTTTTTGTAGTTTGAGTTTCTATTTCCCGTCCACAATTTCGGCCAAATAAAGAGTTTCATTTTGGACGCACCTTCTCTGCCTTCGTCAACGTCACGACCACGTGACAGTATTGTAATAAATAAAATAAGGTAAAGAATATAGAAAATAACAAAAAGATGAACTTGCTTGAGAAATGGTGCAGTATACATAACGAAAGCTATCTTATAAATTAATAAACACGGCCACGAAAAAAAAGTAAAACATACACGAAATAATATTTGATGAAGGCTATGAAAAAGGTAATGGTGGTTCTCTTTTTAACCATCGTGCCTGCGACAAAAACAGGGTCCTGTCGCAGTCGGCGATCCCAGCGCTCGTCAGCATCGAGATAGTCAAGATGGCCGCGGAGGACGTTTCCGATGGCGGGCGGTCACAAACGCGTTAGCAAGAAGACCCGGAAGGGCCCCTCCTCCGTGACGGACGCACGACCTCCTCGACGCTGGGTCATCCGCGTGGGGCCGCCACAGCCACTCTTCCGGGAGTTCGTCAGCATGCGGGACGTGCAGGACGAGTGGTTCATGGCGGCCGTGCAGAGCATCGCCGGTAGACGAGACATGCCAGAACTGGTCGAGGTGAGTACGCTCCTTCCTCGCGCATGACGACTCGTGAAGCGACGCTGCGCGCGAAGATTTCAGGTGATATAATCTGTCGAGGACATTTCGTGTCATGTTCGTCGCCCTCGTGTAGGTTGACGTGTAAGGCGCGACGACGACAACGGACAGAGGGAAAAGTACACACACACACAGAGCGCCACTTCCACTATTTGGAAAAAAGCACAGTATATATACACACCACACGTTGTCACAGGGTCCTCAATGCGCAGTCGCATTCAAGTAGCGCAACTCTTTAGATGATAGTGAAATGGAAGCCGCGCTAACGCACTTATCGCCTGCTTCGATGATTTTCTTACACCTTACACGTCAATATGCAAAACCAACACGTCAATATGCAAAGACAACACGCCCAGTCTGCCATTCTTATCTCGTGTAGGATGCTTCAAAAGCATCATATCTGTCATCAGACATTACTCATTTTCACAGTCGTGAGACGGGCACAGGGCAATATAAGCAGAGCAATATCATACCGACTAGCGCCGGTTAGAGCCTTATTAACAGCTGAGCTGGTAATAACCCCCGTGTCACCTCGACAAGAAACTGCCTAGCTATGACGTCATCTCGCGTTGCCTAGCAACCACCTGGCACAGCTGCACCTTCCTTGCCCAGCTTTTGGAAACCGCTTGCGTCACAACTATTCGCGCGACCAGAATCGCGTAACATCACGTATCCACTAGTCACGTGACATGTCCTCGCAAAAATCACGTAACAGCTAATCACGTGATATGTTCCCGCAAAAAATCTACTTAACACGTCGTTACGTGACATGTTCCCGCCAAAACCACTTAATTGGTCACGTTACATGTTTGCTAGGTCGAACACTAGTTCCGCTGTTGGTTCCAGCCTTAGGCCACTAAAGCAAGCTGCTGGACATTTTTTTTTAAATATTAAGTGCAGGGGCCCGTGCTGTCGTATTCTGTCGTATGCTGTCGTCATCACTTTGGTGTAACGTAGACAAAATTGGAGAACGCTTGAGCTTCGCCTTCAAGAGCAGATCGCGATAGCGTAATCGGGCCTCGGGCGCATCGCCTTCTGAACTGCTTAGCCTGCGTCGGTTCTCGGTCCGTGCCTCAACCGTGGCCGTAAGGAAACGAACGACTGTGCGCGTAATATATAGGCCGTTTCAAAGTATCATTAAATGCCTACTTGCAAGCACAGTTGTTAAATGCCCACTACACCATAATTATTCCTTTTGCGAATGAGCAAAGGGCCCACTACGCGTCCGTAAGGCAACACACCAACCTACGCAGCTGTGCAATTTGTTGATGGTTCTGGTGCTGATGATGATTGAATATGTCTGAGCGCTTTGTAATGGGTGGGCCTTTAAAACACACTCGTTGCTCAATACACATGTTTTGACGGCTGGAGCGATTCTACGCTTCTGCTACGCAATGATGATGCGTAACTCCTTCCACTACATGACATTCATATAGTGTGTTTTTCACAGCAGTTTCAACAAATATCGGGGTGGCTCTGTGGTACAGCGCCTGCTTGCTGCGCAGACAGCGTGGGTTCGATCCTGACTCGGACCCGAAATATTTTTATTATTTATTTTATTTGCATATTTCTCGATTTTTCGGTCACGCACAAGATGATGATTTTTCGCTCACAACCAACGACGCCAACGCCAACACAGACAATGACACCGACGCCGGATTTTCTGTCAAACGAGCTCATTAACGCTATCGTCTTAAAGCCACGCATAGCATAGCCATCTGTAGCATATTGAGCGCTCGCTCGCGCCAGGCTCCTGTTCTTCGAGCGCCTTGATGATGATATTAAGTGTGGAGCACTTAAGGGGCCCGGGCTGTCGTATGCTATCGTATGCTGTCATCACCTGGCGTAACGCAGGCAAAACTATGTATAAAAAGAAAAAAAACAGGAAGCAAGCGAGAAATAGAAAGAGAGTGGAAGAAAGAGAAAGAATATGAAGAAATATACAAATAAAATGAAATAAATAGAGAAATAAAGACACAACAAACTGGTAAAGAGAAAAAGAAAGAGACGAGGAAAGAAAGAGAAAACCGAATAGAAACAAAGAAGGCTGCCCAGCTCCGCACTTCCTTCAGGCTTGGACCATTAGTTCCAAGCTGCCTTTTATTGAGAAGCAGCTGCCCCACTTCTTCCCAAGATATAATTCAGCCCACTTCAAATCTAGTTGAAGGCTGATTCTATACGCAAGTTATAATTCGGTCCTTCTTGAGCACGTCACCTAAAGAAGCCCATACCCCACTGCGACGTTATCCCTGACTGCAGATCGAGCAGGCGCTAGTGGATCTTGCTGGACAGCATGCGGGCGTCGAGGACTACGTGGCAATTCCGGTGGCACGGTTGCAACACTCGCGCCTATGGAACTGGACGAGGTTTCTGCGCACCGCACTGCACGGCGTGACGACCATCGGGAGCCGCACCACGGTGCTGATCAAGGGTGGCTCCTTCCAGCGTCGCTTCAAGCAGATCATCGACAAGTACGGCTCGGCCAGCCTGCACAACTACCTCGCACTAAGGTCAGGATTTTAAAAACTGGAAAAGAGAAAAAGGAAGGAAGGAGAGAAAACAGGATTTCGCATTTCCACAAAGTGAATCATGACGAGTGGGCGAAGCACTGGGGATCGTTCTTACCGTAAATCACCCGTGCCATTGCCCACTCGCGCATGTAAATGAGTGACAACGCGTGTACACGCTTATTCTTCATCGTCATCAGCGTCGTCATCATCGCTATGACGTATAGTGGGTACATTCCATGTGATGTGCCGTGATGGCAGAAAGAGAATGTGTGGTCTGGAGCGCGCTTATTGTTCATCGTTATCAGCGTCATCGTCATGGCGTATAATGGTTACCTTGCATGGGCTGTGCCGTGATGGCAGTGCCATCGTCATCGCACTAGCGTGGCTACACCGGGGGAGTGATGTACAAGCCTCGACCTTAAGGAGCTTCGCCCCTAAAATTGTGCCAAAAGCCAAGGGGAATTATATTCAATGTTTTAACAGCGCAGCTGTTTATAGTCGATGTAACTCCCTGGGGATCATTATCTGCACTTTCAAGTTCAGTTGCGAAAGCGAAGCCTGACGAGAGGGCGAGCGGGGGGTATAGCTAAGTGGGGGAGAGATAAGCCTAGTGTAGCGAGTTGAGCTTTTATAGAAAGGGTAGCCACGTGGAGAGGGTGAAGCTGGTTGGAGAGGAGGATAGCAGAGGCGGAAGCGAATCAGATGGTGTGGAGAGGAGGTGGGAGCAGGAATGCGATTGGCGTTCTGGAATGCTCGCATCGCATCGCCATGTTTGTAGCGATGCAGACCATGCCTAGAATTGGGATGCTACCAGCTCTGCTGTTTACTGAGCCTTCGCGACGTTAAGTCAGTGAAGATGCTTGAATTTTTTATCTCTAGTTTGACTAAACAATATTTTTTTTCTAATTTAGACGTTTCGCCACCTATGCGGGTGGCATCGCCAATACACAAATGACAACAAATGAGGTACACCATGTTGTATTCATCCTGTATGTACAATGAAACTTCACTTAAACGATCTTCAAGGGACCCCAGGAAAAGGTTCGTTAAATTTAAAGTTCGCTGAACTGAAATAGCCATGTTGCAGCTTATTATCACGAGCTAAAAAAAACATCAGTTGTTAAAGTGAAATTTGAACCCTTTTATTTGCAATGCGGCTTATTTGTAAGTGAATTTCTGCTTATTTACCACGTTTTGAATAATGTTGCAACCTTTTGCGGCGCCTGTGTACTTAGGACTGCAGTGGTCATGAATTGAGTCACTGTATCCATGGCTCTCACAAACCTTCTCCGGCACAACTCTCTGCTGGGCAGCGAAGGGCAACACTTTTTCCAAGTACAACAGTACTTCTTTAGCTGAAATTCTTGTTGCTTCTTCAACAAGGGCTACTTATTTCTCCTGTTCTTCTTCCTGAGGTAGGACGCTCGCTACAATCTCTTGTGTAATCAAAGAGGCACGTGGCTCAACACGAGAGCCACATGTGACATAGTCCTCAAAACGCAAAGCACTGTCTGTACCCAGTCTTTAGGACAATTACTGATTAATATGACCTCAGAGGCATTGGATGGTGTCACAGAATGTGTTCGTAGAACTGAAATGCACACTTCACTAATTTCATTAAACTGAAACACGTTAGTATTGGGTCCAATGGCGCTTCGGCGGGGGATTTAAAAAAGTTCGTACAGCTGAATGGTTGATTTACCTGACGTTCATTCAAATGGTATTTTACTGTATACATCCAGAAGGAATCCAGAGGTTACATCCTAGATGTATTATCTCACCTTTTGTCATTTTTGTACTGATGATGCCATCCCCATAGGTGGCGAAACCTATATAGTTCGTTATTTATTTCGTTGAGTCATGCCAGTGATAAAGAAATTCACAGTTTGTTCGCAACGGTGAAGCAATGATTGTGATAGCAACAAATTGTAATGTTATACGAAGTGAGCTTTGGGTCTGATCTCACGCAACTCTACAAAACACTGGTTTAAGAGAATACGGCTGCTCCAGGGACACTCTTCGCACATTCTCTTCGCGTTGAGAGCGCAGCACGTAAAAGGGTATACCAACCGCCCTCTGACGGCTGCCGAGATAGCGAGATAACGCGCGCGCCAGCGATGACCGCGCTCGAAAAATCAAAGGTCGTAGTTGCTCGAGGGGACCTCCCAACTGCCCCCCTCGCGTCTGTTCACGCTCGTTAAAGACTGGCGTTTCCTCTCGGCTTGAGCATTCGACGGCCGTTCTAAGAGGCGCGGGGATCTTATCGCATGCGCCTCGGAGGACGGAGATGGACCGGATCATTTTATCTCTGCTTTAGCCGCGTTCGTAGCCCCCGCTCGTGCGTTATTACCCGCGGGTAGAACATACGATGCGTGGGGGGATCTTATCAATTTGTACTTTATACGCGACATTATAGCGACGGCAACGGCGACGGCAAAATCCCGTCGAGAATGTCCTTGTAATTGATATCGCAATAAAATATTGAACAACGTCAGGATGCTGCCGGGAGAACTAAAGAACCCAGTATTACAGGGGCAACATTAGTGGCACCACTTCTGAGCCCAGGAATTACGCAGGAAAAGAAGGAACCATTGCTGCAGAAACCAAGTTCTATGTGACTGTGGTGACATAAAACATTAAATTATTCAAATTGTGGGATTTTGTGTTGAGACCGATAGCTTATGATTATCTGGCACGCAATACAGGAGGGAACCTCGATTGACTTTTATAGGATGCACTTATTTAACGTGCATTTAAATCAAAGCTACCACACGGTTGTGAAATCTATGCACACAGCCTAATTTCGTCTTAGAGGATCGATGTCTGCACCACACGCAAAAGACAAACGGCGCCCAAGTGGTTGCCAGTAAAGCGTGCTGCGCCCCCCAAGTTTTAGACTACAGGTGAAGCAAAAGCGTACGGACAGATGTGCGAAGACGTATAGCTAGATTTTGATGGGGGGAGAGAAAGGATTCACTAAAAACGGCGCCCAAGTGGTTGCCAGTAAAGTGTGCTGTGCCCCCAAGTTTTAGACTACAGGTGAAGCAAAAGCGTACGGACAGATGTGCGAAGACGTATAGCTAGATTTTGATGGGGGGAGAGAAGGGATTCACTAAAAACGGCGCCCAAGTGGTTGCCAGTAAAGTGTGCTTTTCCCCTTAAGTTTTAGACTACAGGTGAAGCAAAAGCGTACGGACAGATGTGCGAAGACGTATAGCTAGATTTTGATGCGGGAGAGAAGGGATTCACTAAAAACGGCGCCCAAGTGGTTGCCAGTAAAGTGTGCTGTGCCCCCAAGTTTTATACTACAGGTGAAGCAAAAGCGTACGGACAGATGTGCGAAGACGTATAGCTAGATTTTGATGGGGGAGAGAAGGGATTCACTAAAAACGGCGCCCAAGTGGTTGCCAGTAAAGTGTGCTGTGCCCCCAAGTTTTAGACTACAGGTGAAGCAAAAGCGTACGGACAGATGTGCGAAGACGTGTAGCTAGATTTTGATGGGGGGAGAGAAGGGATTCACTAAAAACGGCGCCCAAGTGGTTGCCAGTAAAGTGTGCTGTGCCCCCAAGTTTTAGACTACAGGTGAAGCAAAAGCGTACGGACAGATGTGCGAAGACGTATAGCTAGATTTTGATGGGGGGAGAGAAGGGATTCACTAAAAACGGCGCCCAAGTGGTTGCCAGTAAAGTGTGCTTTTCCCCTTAAGTTTTAGACTACAGGTGAAGCAAAAGCGTACGGACAGATGTGCGAAGACGTATAGCTAGATTTTGATGCGGGAGAGAAGGGATTCACTAAAAACGGCGCCCAAGTGGTTGCCAGTAAAGTGTGCTGTGCCCCCCAAGTTTTAGACTACAGGTGAAGCAAAAGCGTACGGACAGATGTGCGAAGACGTATAGCTAGATTTTGATGGGGGGAGAGAAGGGATTCACTAAAAACGGCGCCCAAGTGGTTGCCAGTAAAGTGTGCTGTGCCCCCAAGTTTTAGACTACAGGTGAAGCAAAAGCGTACGGACAGATGTGCGAAGACGTATAGCTAGATTTTGATGGGGGAGAGAAGGGATTCACTAAAAACGGCGCCCAAGTGGTTGCCAGTAAAGTGTGCTGTGCCCCCAAGTTTTAGACTACAGGTGAAGCAAAAGCGTACGGACAGATGTGCGAAGACGTGTAGCTAGATTTTGATGGGGGAGAGAAGGGATTCACTAAAAACGGCGCCCAAGTGGTTGCCAGTAAAGTGTGCTGTGCCCCCCAAGTTTTAGACTACAGGTGAAGCAAAAGCGTACGGACAGATGTGCGAAGACGTATAGCTAGATTTTGATGGGGGAGAGAAGGGATTCACTAAAAACGGCGCCCAAGTGGTTGCCAGTAAAGTGTGCTGTGCCCCCAAGTTTTAGACTACAGGTGAAGCAAAAGCGTACGGACAGATGTGCGAAGACGTATAGCTAGATTTTGATGGGGGAGAGAAGGGATTCACTAAAAACGGCGCCCAAGTGGTTGCCAGTAAAGTGTGCTGTGCCCCCAAGTTTTAGACTACAGGTGAAGCAAAAGCGTACGGACAGATGTGCGAAGACGTATAGCTAGATTTTGATGGGGGAGAGAAGGGATTCACTGAAAAACGGCGCCCAAGTGGTTGCCAGTAAAGTGTGCTGTGCCCCCAAGTTTTAGACTACAGGTGAAGCAAAAGCGTACGGACAGATGTGCGAAGACGTATAGCTAGATTTTGATGGGGGGAGAGAAGGGATTCACTAAAAAACGGCGCCCAAGTGGTTGCCAGTAAAGTGTGCTGCGCCCCCAAGTTTTAGACTACAGGTGAAGCAAAAGCGTACGGACAGATGTGCGAAGACGTATAGCTAGATTTTGATGGGGGAGAGAAGGGATTCACTAAAAACGGCGCCCAAGTGGTTGCCAGTAAAGTGTGCTGTGCCCCCAAGTTTTAGACTACAGGTGAAGCAAAAGCGTACGGACAGATGTGCGAAGACGTATAGCTAGATTTTGATGGGGGGAGAGAAGGGATTCACTAAAAACGGCGCCCAAGTGGTTGCCAGTAAAGTGTGCTGTGCCCCCAAGTTTTAGACTACAGGTGAAGCAAAAGCGTACGGACAGATGTGCGAAGACGTATAGCTAGATTTTGATGGGGGGAGAGAAGGGATTCACTAAAAACGGCGCCCAAGTGGTTGCCAGTAAAGTGTGCTGCGCCCCCCAAGTTTTAGACTACAGGTGAAGCAAAAGCGTACGGACAGATGTGCGAAGACGTATAGCTAGATTTTGATGGGGGAGAGAAGGGATTCACTAAAAACGGCGCCCAAGTGGTTGCCAGTAAAGTGTGCTGTGCCCCCCAAGTTTTAGACTACAGGTGAAGCAAAAGCGTACGGACAGATGTGCGAAGACGTATAGCTAGATTTTGATGGGGGGAGAGAAGGGATTCACTAAAAACGGCGCCCAAGTGGTTGCCAGTAAAGTGTGCTGCGCCCCCAAGTTTTAGACTACAGGTGAAGCAAAAGCGTACGGACAGATGTGCGAAGACGTATAGCTAGATTTTGATGGGGGGAGAGAAGGGATTCACTAAAAAACGGCGCCCAAGTGGTTGCCAGTAAAGTGTGCTGTGCCCCCCAAGTTTTAGACTACAGGTGAAGCAAAAGCGTACGGACAGATGTGCGAAGACGTATAGCTAGATTTTGATGGGGGAGAGAAGGGATTCACTAAAAACGGCGCCCAAGTGGTTGCCAGTAAAGTGTGCTGCGCCCCCAAGTTTTAGACTACAGGTGAAGCAAAAGCGTACGGACAGATGTGCGAAGACGTATAGCTAGATTTTGATGGGGGGAGAGAAGGGATTCACTAAAAACGGCGCCCAAGTGGTTGCCAGTAAAGTGTGCTGTGCCCCCCAAGTTTTAGACTACAGGTGAAGCAAAAGCGTACGGACAGATGTGCGAAGACGTATAGCTAGATTTTGATGGGGGAGAGAAGGGATTCACTAAAAACGGCGCCCAAGTGGTTGCCAGTAAAGTGTGCTGTGCCCCCAAGTTTTAGACTACAGGTGAAGCAAAAGCGTACGGACAGATGTGCGAAGACGTATAGCTAGATTTTGATGGGGGGAGAGAAGGGATTCACTAAAAACGGCGCCCAAGTGGTTGCCAGTAAAGTGTGCTGCGCCCCCAAGTTTTAGACTACAGGTGAAGCAAAAGCGTACGGACAGATGTGCGAAGACGTATAGCTAGATTTTGATGGGGGAGAGAAGGGATTCACTAAAAACGGCGCCCAAGTGGTTGCCAGTAAAGTGTGCTGTGCCCCCAAGTTTTAGACTACAGGTGAAGCAAAAGCGTACGGACAGATGTGCGAAGACGTATAGCTAGATTTTGATGGGGGGAGAGAAGGGATTCACTAAAAACGGCGCCCAAGTGGTTGCCAGTAAAGTGTGCTGCGCCCCCAAGTTTTAGACTACAGGTGAAGCAAAAGCGTACGGATAGATGTGCGAAGACGTATAGCTAGATTTTGATGGGGGAGAGAAGGGATTCACTAAAAACGGCGCCCAAGTGGTTGCCAGTAAAGTGTGCTGTGCCCCCCAAGTTTTAGACTACAGGTGAAGCAAAAGCGTACGGACAGATGTGCGAAGACGTATAGCTAGATTTTGATGGGGGAGAGAAGGGATTCACTAAAAACGGCGCCCAAGTGGTTGCCAGTAAAGTGTGCTGTGCCCCCAAGTTTTAGACTACAGGTGAAGCAAAAGCGTACGGACAGATGTGCGAAGACGTGTAGCTAGATTTTGATGGGGGAGAGAAGGGATTCACTAAAAACGGCGCCCAAGTGGTTGCCAGTAAAGTGTGCTGTGCCCCCAAGTTTTAGACTACAGGTGAAGCAAAAGCGTACGGACAGATGTGCGAAGACGTATAGCTAGATTTTGATGGGGGGAGAGAAGGGGATTCACTAAAAACGGCGCCCAAGTGGTTGCCAGTAAAGTGTGCTGTGCCCCCAAGTTTTAGACTACAGGTGAAGCAAAAGCGTACGGACAGATGTGCGAAGACGTGTAGCTAGATTTTGATGGGGGAGAGAAGGGATTCACTAAAAACGGCGCCCAAGTGGTTGCCAGTAAAGTGTGCTGTGCCCCCAAGTTTTAGACTACAGGTGAAGCAAAAGCGTACGGACAGATGTGCGAAGACGTATAGCTAGATTTTGATGGGGGAGAGAAGGGATTCACTAAAAACGGCGCCCAAGTGGTTGCCAGTAAAGTGTGCTGTGCCCCCAAGTTTTAGACTACAGGTGAAGCAAAAGCGTACGGACAGATGTGCGAAGACGTGTAGCTAGATTTTGATGGGGGAGAGAAGGGATTCACTAAAAACGGCGCCCAAGTGGTTGCCAGTAAAGTGTGCTGTGCCCCCCAAGTTTTAGACTACAGGTGAAGCAAAAGCGTACGGACAGATGTGCGAAGACGTATAGCTAGATTTTGATGGGGGAGAGAAGGGATTCACTAAAAACGGCGCCCAAGTGGTTGCCAGTAAAGTGTGCTGTGCCCCCAATTTTTAGACTACAGGTGAAGCAAAAGCGTACGGACAGATGTGCGAAGACGTGTAGCTATTCTTGATGGGGGAGAGAAGGGATTCACTAAAAACGGCGCCCAAGTGGTTGCCAGTAAAGTGTGCTGTGCCCCCAAGTTTTAGACTACAGGTGAAGCAAAAGCGTACGGACAGATGTGCGAAGACGTGTAGCTAGATTTTGGGGGAGAAGGGATTCACTAAAAACGGCGCCCAAGTGGTTGCCAGTAAAGTGTGCTGTGCCCCGCATTTTTTTAGACTACAGGTGAAGCAAAAGCGTACGGACAGATGTGCGAAGACGGTGTAGCTAGATTTTGATGGGGGGAGAGAAGGGGATTCACTAAAAACGGCGCCCAAGTGGTTGCCAGTAAAGTGTGCTGTGCCCCCCAAGTTTTAGACTACAGGTGAAGCAAAAGCGTACGGACAGATGTGCGAAGACGTATAGCTAGATTTTGATGGGGGGAGAGAAGGGATTCACTAAAAACGGTGCCCAAGTGGTTGCCAGTAAAGTGTGCTGTGCCCCCAAGTTTTAGACTACAGGTGAAGCAAAAAGCGTACGGACAGATGTGCGAAGACGTGTAGCTAGATTTTGATGGGGGAGAGAAGGGATTCACTAAAAACGGCGCCCAAGTGGTTGCCAGTAAAGTGTGCTGTGCCCCCAAGTTTTAGACTACAGGTGAAGCAAAAGCGTACGGACAGATGTGCGAAGACGTGTAGCTAGATTTTGATGGGGGGAGAGAAGGGATTCACTAAAAAACGGCGCCCAAGTGGTTGCCAGTAAAGTGTGCTGTGCCCCCAAGTTTTAGACTACAGGTGAAGCAAAAGCGTACGGACAGATGTGCGAAGACGTGTAGCTAGATTTTGATGGGGGAGAGAAGGGATTCACTAAAAACGGCGCCCAAGTGGTTGCCAGTAAAGCGTGCTGCGCCCCCAAGTTTTAGACTACAGGTGAAGCAAAAGCGTACGGACAGATGTGCGAAGACGTATAGCTAGATTTTGATGGGGGAGAGAAGGGATTCACTAAAAACGGCGCCCAAGTGGTTGCCAGTAAAGTGTGCTGTGCCCCCAAGTTTTAGACTACAGGTGAAGCAAAAGCGTACGGACAGATGTGCGAAGACGTATAGCTAGATTTTGATGGGGGAGAAGGGATTCACTAAAAACGGCGCCCAAGTGGTTGCCAGTAAAGTGTGCTGCGCCCCCCAAGTTTTAGACTACAGGTGAAGCAAAAGCGTACGGACAGATGTGCGAAGACGTATAGCTAGATTTTGATGGGGGAGAGAAGGGATTCACTAAAAACGGCGCCCAAGTGGTTGCCAGTAAAGTGTGCTGTGCCCCCAAGTTTTAGACTACAGGTGAAGCAAAAGCGTACGGACAGATGTGCGAAGACGTGTAGCTAGATTTTGATGGGGGAGAGAAGGGATTCACTAAAAACGGCGCCCAAGTGGTTGCCAGTAAAGTGTGCTGTGCCCCCAAGTTTTAGACTACAGGTGAAGCAAAAAGCGTACGGACAGATGTGCGAAGACGTATAGCTAGATTTTGATGGGGGAGAGAAGGGATTCACTAAAAAACGGCGCCCAAGTGGTTGCCAGTAAAGTGTGCTGTGCCCCCAAGTTTTAGACTACAGGTGAAGCAAAAGCGTACGGACAGATGTGCGAAGACGTGTAGCTAGATTTTGATGGGGGAGAGAAGGGATTCACTAAAAACGGCGCCCAAGTGGTTGCCAGTAAAGTGTGCTGTGCCCCCAAGTTTTAGACTACAGGTGAAGCAAAAGCGTACGGACAGATGTGCGAAGACGTATAGCTAGATTTTGATGGGGGAGAGAAGGGATTCACTAAAAACGGCGCCCAAGTGGTTGCCAGTAAAGTGTGCTGTGCCCCCCAAGTTTTAGACTACAGGTGAAGCAAAAGCGTACGGACAGATGTGCGAAGACGTATAGCCAGATTTTGATGGGGGAGAGAAGGGATTCACTAAAAACGGCGCCCAAGTGGTTGCCAGTAAAGTGTGCTGTGCCCCCAAGTTTTAGACTACAGGTGAAGCAAAAGCGTACGGACAGATGTGCGAAGACGTATAGCTAGATTTTGATGGGGGAGAGAAGGGGATTCTACTAAAAACGGCGCCCAAGTGGTTGCCAGTAAAGGTGCCCCAAGTTTTAGACTACAGGTGAAGCAAAAGCGTACGGACAGATGTGTGCGAAGACGTATAGCTAGATTTTGATGGGGGAGAGAAGGGATTCACTAAAAACGGCGCCCAAGTGGTTGCCAGTAAAGTGTGCTGTGCCCCCAAGTTTTAGACTACAGGTGAAGCAAAAGCGTACGGACAGATGTGCGAAGACGTGTAGCTAGATTTTGATGGGGGAGAGAAGGGATTCACTAAAAACGGCGCCCAAGTGGTTGCCAGTAAAGTGTGCTGTGCCCCCAAGTTTTAGACTACAGGTGAAGCAAAAGCGTACGGACAGATGTGCGAAGACGTATAGCTAGATTTTGATGGGGGAGAGAAGGGATTCACTAAAAACGGCGCCCAAGTGGTTGCCAGTAAAGTGTGCTGTGCCCCCAAGTTTTAGACTACAGGTGAAGCAAAAGCGTACGGACAGATGCGTGCGAAGATGTAGCTAGATTTTGATGGGGGAGAGAAGGGATTCACCTAAAAACGGCGCCCAAGTGGTTGCCAGTAAAGGCTGTGCCCCCAAGTTTTAGACTACAGGTGGAAGCAAAAGCGTACGGACAGATGTGCGAAGACGTATAGCTAGATTTTGATGGGGGGAGAGAAGGGATTCACTAAAAAACGGCGCCCAAGTGGTTGCCAGTAAAGTGTGCTGCGCCCCCAAGTTTTAGACTACAGGTGAAGCAAAAGCGTACGGACAGATGTGCGAAGACGTATAGCTAGATTTTGATGGGGGAGAGAAGGATTCACTAAAAACGGCGCCCAAGTGGTTGCCAGTAAAGTGTGCTGTGCCCCCAAGTTTTAGACTACAGGTGAAGCAAAAGCGTACGGACAGATGTGCGAAGACGTATAGCTAGATTTTGATGGGGGAGAGAAGGGATTCACTAAAAACGGCGCCCAAGTGGTTGCCAGTAAAGTGTGCTGTGCCCCCAAGTTTTAGACTACAGGTGAAGCAAAAGCGTACGGACAGATGTGCGAAGACGTGTAGGCTAGATTTTGATGGGGGAGAGAAGGGATTCACTAAAAACGGCGCCCAAGTGGTTGCCAGTAAAGTGTGCTGTGCCCCCCAAGTTTTTAGACTACAGGTGAAGCAAAAGCGTACGGACAGATGTGCGAAGACGTATAGCTAGATTTTGATGGGGGAGAGAAGGGATTCACTAAAACGGCGCCCAAGTGGTTGCCAGTAAAGTGTGCTGTGCCCCCAAGTTTTAGACTACAGGTGAAGCAAAAGCGTACGGACAGATGTGCGAAGACGTATAGGCTAGATTTTGATGGGGGAGAGAAGGGATTCACTAAAAACGGCGCCCAAGTGGTTGCCAGTAAAGTGTGCTGTGCCCCCAAGTTTTAGACTACAGGTGAAGCAAAAGCGTACGGACAGATGTGCGAAGACGTATAGCTAGATTTTGATGGGGGGAGAGAAGGGATTCACTAAAAACGGCGCCCAAGTGGTTGCCAGTAAAGTGTGCTGTGCCCCCAAGTTTTAGACTACAGGTGAAGCAAAAGCGTACGGACAGATGTGCGAAGACGTATATAGCTAGATTTTGATGGGGGAGAGAAGGGATTCACTAAAAACGGCGCCCAAGTGGTTGCCAGTAAAGTGTGCTGTGCCCCCAAGTTTTAGACTACAGGTGAAGCAAAAGCGTACGGACAGATGTGCGAAGACGTATAGCTAGATTTTGATGGGGGAGAGAAGGGATTCACTAAAAACGGCGCCCAAGTGGTTGCCAGTAAAGTGTGCTGTGCCCCCAAGTTTTAGACTACAGGTGAAGCAAAAGCGTACGGACAGATGTGCGAAGACGTATAGCTAGATTTTGATGGGGGAGAGAAGGGATTCACTAAAAACGGCGCCCAAGTGGTTGCCAGTAAAGTGTGCTGTGCCCCCAAGTTTTAGACTACAGGTGAAGCAAAAGCGTACGGACAGATGTGCGAAGACGTATAGCTAGATTTTGATGGGGGGAGAGAAGGGATTCACTCAAAAACGGCGCCCAAGTGGTTGCCAGTAAAGTGTGCTGCGCCCCCAAGTTTTAGACTACAGGTGAAGCAAAAAGCGTACGGACAGATGTGCGAAGACGTATAGCTAAATTTTGATGGGGGAGAGAAGGGATTCACTAAAAACGGCGCCCAAGTGGTTGCCAGTAAAGTGTGCTGTGCCCCCAAGTTTTAGACTACAGGTGAAGCAAAAGCGTACGGACAGATGTGCGAAGACGTATAGCTAGATTTTGATGGGGGAGAGAAGGGATTCACTAAAAACGGCGCCCAAGTGGTTGCCAGTAAAGTGTGCTGTGCCCCCCAAGTTTTAGACTACAGGTGAAGCAAAAAAGCGTACGGACAGATGTGCGAAGACGTATAGCTAGATTTTGATGGGGGAGAGAAGGGATTCACTAAAAACGGCGCCCAAGTGGTTGCCAGTAAAGTGTGCTGCGCCCCCAAGTTTTAGACTACAGGTGAAGCAAAAGCGTACGGACAGATGTGCGAAGACGTATAGCTAGATTTTGATGGGGGAGAGAAGGGATTCACTAAAAACGGCGCCCAAGTGGTTGCCAGTAAAGTGTGCTGTGCCCCCAAGTTTTAGACTACAGGTGAAGCAAAAGCGTACGGACAGATGTGCGAAGACGTATAGCTAGATTTTGATGGGGGAGAGAAGGGATTCACTAAAAACGGCGCCCAAGTGGTTGCCAGTAAAGTGTGCTGTGCCCCCAAGTTTTAGACTACAGGTGAAGCAAAAGCGTACGGACAGATGTGCGAAGACGTATAGCTAGATTTTGATGGGGGAGAGAAGGGATTCACTAAAAACGGCGCCCAAGTGGTTGCCAGTAAAGTGTGCTGTGCCCCCAAGTTTTAGACTACAGGTGAAGCAAAAGCGTACGGACAGATGTGCGAAGACGTGTAGCTAGATTTTGATGGGGGAGAGAAGGGATTCACTAAAAACGGCGCCCAAGTGGTTGCCAGTAAAGTGTGCTGTGCCCCCAAGTTTTAGACTACAGGTGAAGCAAAAGCGTACGGACAGATGTGCGAAGACGTGTAGCTAGATTTTGATGGGGGAGAGAAGGGATTCACTAAAAACGGCGCCCAAGTGGTTGCCAGTAAAGTGTGCTGTGCCCCCAAGTTTTAGACTACAGGTGAAGCAAAAGCGTACGGACAGATGTGCGAAGACGTATAGCTAGATTTTGATGGGGGAGAGAAGGGATTCACTAAAAACGGTGCCCAAGTGGTTGCCAGTAAAGTGTGCTGTGCCCCCAAGTTTTAGACTACAGGTGAAGCAAAAGCGTACGGACAGATGTGCGAAGACGTGTAGCTAGATTTTGATGGGGGAGAGAAGGGATTCACTAAAAACGGCGCCCAAGTGGTTGCCAGTAAAGTGTGCTGTGCCCCCAAGTTTTAGACTACAGGTGAAGCAAAAGCGTACGGACAGATGTGCGAAGACGTGTAGCTAGATTTTGATGGGGGAGAGAAGGGATTCACTAAAAACGGCGCCCAAGTGGTTGCCAGTAAAGTGTGCTGTGCCCCCAAGTTTTAGACTACAGGTGAAGCAAAAGCGTACGGACAGATGTGCGAAGACGTGTAGCTAGATTTTGATGGGGGAGAGAAGGGATTCACTAAAAACGGCGCCCAAGTGGTTGCCAGTAAAGCGTGCTGCGCCCCCAAGTTTTAGACTACAGGTGAAGCAAAAGCGTACGGACAGATGTGCGAAGACGTATAGCTAGATTTTGATGGGGGGAGAGAAGGGATTCACTAAAAACGGCGCCCAAGTGGTTGCCAGTAAAGTGTGCTGTGCCCCCAAGTTTTAGACTACAGGTGAAGCAAAAGCGTACGGACAGATGTGCGAAGACGTATAGCTAGATTTTGATGGGGGAGAGAAGGGATTCACTAAAAACGGCGCCCAAGTGGTTGCCAGTAAAGTGTGCTGCGCCCCCAAGTTTTAGACTACAGGTGAAGCAAAAGCGTACGGACAGATGTGCGAAGACGTATAGCTAGATTTTGATGGGGGAGAAAAGGGATTCACTAAAAACGGCGCCCAAGTGGTTGCCAGTAAAGTGTGCTGTGCCCCCAAGTTTTAGACTACAGGTGAAGCAAAAGCGTACGGACAGATGTGCGAAGACGTATAGCTAGATTTTGATGGGGGAGAGAAGGGATTCACTAAAAACGGCGCCCAAGTGGTTGCCAGTAAAGTGTGCTGTGCCCCCAAGTTTTAGACTACAGGTGAAGCAAAAGCGTACGGACAGATGTGCGAAGACGTGTAGCTAGATTTTGATGGGGGAGAGAAGGGATTCACTAAAAAACGGCGCCCAAGTGGTTGCCAGTAAAGTGTGCTGTGCCCCCAAGTTTTAGACTACAGGTGAAGCAAAAGCGTACGGACAGATGTGCGAAGACGTATAGCTAGATTTTGATGGGGGGAGAGAAGGGATTCACTAAAAAACGGCGCCCAAGTGGTTGCCAGTAAAGTGTGCTGTGCCCCCAAGTTTTAGACTACAGGTGAAGCAAAAGCGTACGGACAGATGTGCGAAGACGTGTAGCTAGATTTTGATGGGGGAGAGAAGGGATTCACTAAAAACGGCGCCCAAGTGGTTGCCAGTAAAGTGTGCTGTGCCCCCAAGTTTTAGACTACAGGTGAAGCAAAAGCGTACGGACAGATGTGCGAAGACGTATAGCTAGATTTTGATGGGGGAGAGAGAAGGGATTCACTAAAAACGGCGCCCAAGTGGTTGCCAGTAAAGTGTGCTGTGCCCCCAAGTTTTAGACTACAGGTGAAGCAAAAGCGTACGGACAGATGTCCGAAGACGTGTAGCTAGATTTTGATGGGGGGAGAGAAGGGATTCACTAAAAACGGCGCCCAAGTGGTTGCCAGTAAAGTGTGCTGTGCCCCCCAAGTTTTAGACTACAGGTGAAGCAAAAGCGTACGGACAGATGTGCGAAGACGTATAGCTAGATTTTGATGGGGGAGAGAAGGGATTCACTAAAAACGGCGCCCAAGTGGTTGCCAGTAAAGTGTGCTGTGCCCCCAAGTTTTAGACTACAGGTGAAGCAAAAGCGTACGGACAGATGTGCGAAGACGTATAGCTAGATTTTGATGGGGGGAGAGAAGGGATTCACTAAAAACGGCGCCCAAGTGGTTGCCAGTAAAGTGTGCTGTGCCCCCAAGTTTTAGACTACAGGTGAAGCAAAAGCGTACGGACAGATGTGCGAAGACGTGTAGCTAGATTTTGATGGGGGAGAGAAGGGATTCACTAAAAACGGCGCCCAAGTGGTTGCCAGTAAAGTGTGCTGTGCCCCCAAGTTTTAGACTACAGGTGAAGCAATAGCGTACGGACAGATGTGCGAAGACGTGTAGCTAGATTTTGATGGGGGGAGAGAAGGGATTCACTAAAAACGGCGCCCAAGTGGTTGCCAGTAAAGTGTGCTGTGCCCCCAAGTTTTAGACTACAGGTGAAGCAAAAGCGTACGGACAGATGTGCGAAGACGTATAGCTAGATTTTGATGGGGGAGAGAAGGGATTCACTAAAAACGGCGCCCAAGTGGTTGCCAGTAAAGTGTGCTGTGCCCCCAAGTTTTAGACTACAGGTGAAGCAAAAGCGTACGGACAGATGTGCGAAGACGTATGGCTAGATTTTGATGGGGGAGAGAAGGGATTCACTAAAAACGGCGCCCAAGTGGTTGCCAGTAAAGTGTGCTGCGCCCCCAAGTTTTAGACTACAGGTGAAGCAAAAGCGTACGGACAGATGTGCGAAGACGTATAGCTAGATTTTGATGGGGGGAGAGAAGGGATTCACTAAAAACGGCGCCCAAGTGGTTGCCAGTAAAGTGTGCTGTGCCCCCAAGTTTTAGACTACAGGTGAAGCAAAAGCGTACGGACAGATGTGCGAAGACGTATAGCTAGATTTTGATGGGGGAGAGAAGGGATTCACTAAAAACGGCGCCCAAGTGGTTGCCAGTAAAGTGTGCTGTGCCCCCAAGTTTTAGACTACAGGTGAAGCAAAAGCGTACGGACAGATGTGCGAAGACGTGTAGCTAGATTTTGATGGGGGGAGAGAAGGGATTCACTAAAAACGGCGCCCAAGTGGTTGCCAGTAAAGTGTGCTGTGCCCCCAAGTTTTAGACTACAGGTGAAGCAAAAGCGTACGGACAGATGTGCGAAGACGTATAGCTAGATTTTGATGGGGGAGAGAAGGGATTCACTAAAAACGGCGCCCAAGTGGTTGCCAGTAAAGTGTGCTGTGCCCCCAAGTTTTAGACTACAGGTGAAGCAAAAGCGTACGGACAGATGTGCGAAGACGTATAGCTAGATTTTGATGGGGGAGAGAAGGGATTCACTAAAAACGGCGCCCAAGTGGTTGCCAGTAAAGTGTGCTGTGCCCCCAAGTTTTAGACTACAGGTGAAGCAAAAGCGTACGGACAGATGTGCGAAGACGTATAGCTAGATTTTGATGGGGGAGAGAAGGGATTCACTAAAAACGGCGCCCAAGTGGTTGCCAGTAAAGTGTGCTGTGCCCCCCAAGTTTTAGACTACAGGTGAAGCAAAAGCGTACGGACAGATGTGCGAAGACGTATAGCTAGATTTTGATGGGGGGAGAGAAGGATTCACTAAAAACGGCGCCCAAGTGGTTGCCAGTAAAGTGTGCTGCGCCCCCAAGTTTTAGACTACAGGTGAAGCAAAAGCGTACCGACAGATGTGCGAAGACGTATAGCTAAATTTTGATGGGGGAGAGAAGGGATTCACTAAAAACGGCGCCCAAGTGGTTGCCAGTAAAGTGTGCTGTGCCCCCCAAGTTTTAGACTACAGGTGAAGCAAAAGCGTACGGACAGATGTGCGAAGACGTATAGCTAGATTTTGATGGGGGGAGAGAAGGGATTCACTAAAAACGGCGCCCAAGTGGTTGCCAGTAAAGTGTGCTGTGCCCCCAAGTTTTAGACTACAGGTGAAGCAAAAGCGTACGGACAGATGTGCGAAGACGTATAGCTAGATTTTGATGGGGGAGAGAAGGGATTCACTAAAAACGGCGCCCAAGTGGTTGCCAGTAAAGTGTGCTGCGCCCCCCAAGTTTTAGACTACAGGTGAAGCAAAAGCGTACGGACAGATGTGCGAAGACGTATAGCTAGATTTTGATGGGGGGAGAGAAGGGATTCACTAAAAACGGCGCCCAAGTGGTTGCCAGTAAAGTGTGCTGTGCCCCCAAGTTTTAGACTACAGGTGAAGCAAAAGCGTACGGACAGATGTGCGAAGACGTATAGCTAGATTTTGATGGGGGAGAGAAGGGATTCACTAAAAACGGCGCCCAAGTGGTTGCCAGTAAAGTGTGCTGTGCCCCCAAGTTTTAGACTACAGGTGAAGCAAAAGCGTACGGACAGATGTGCGAAGACGTATAGCTAGATTTTGATGGGGGGAGAGAAGGGATTCACTAAAAACGGCGCCCAAGTGGTTGCCAGTAAAGCGTGCTGCGCCCCCCAAGTTTTAGACTACAGGTGAAGCAAAAGCGTACGGACAGATGTGCGAAGACGTATAGCTAGATTTTGATGGGGGAGAGAAGGGATTCACTAAAAACGGCGCCCAAGTGGTTGCCAGTAAAGTGTGCTGTGCCCCCCAAGTTTTAGACTACAGGTGAAGCAAAAGCGTACGGGCAGATGTGCGAAGACGTATAGCTAGATTTTGATGGGGGGAGAGAAGGGATTCACTAAAAACGGCGCCCAAGTGGTTGCCAGTAAAGTGTGCTGTGCCCCCAAGTTTTAGACTACAGGTGAAGCAAAAGCGTACGGACAGATGTGCGAAGACGTATAGCTAGATTTTGATGGGGGAGAGAAGGGATTCACTAAAAACGGCGCCCAAGTGGTTGCCAGTAAAGCGTGCTGCGCCCCCCAAGTTTAAACTACAGGTGAAGCAAAAGCGTACGGACAGATGTGCGAAGACGTATAGCTAGATTTTGATGGGGGGAGAGAAGGGATTCACTAAAAACGGCGCCCAAGTGGTTGCCAGTAAAGTGTGCTGTGCCCCCAAGTTTTAGACTACAGGTGAAGCAAAAGCGTACGGACAGATGTGCGAAGACGTATAGCTAGATTTTGATGGGGGAGAGAAGGGATTCACTAAAAACGGCGCCCAAGTGGTTGCCAGTAAAGTGTGCTGTGCCCCCAAGTTTTAGACTACAGGTGAAGCAAAAGCGTACGGACAGATGTGCGAAGACGTGTAGCTAGATTTTGATGGGGGGAGAGAAGGGATTCACTAAAAACGGCGCCCAAGTGGTTGCCAGTAAAGTGTGCTGTGCCCCCAAGTTTTAGACTACAGGTGAAGCAAAAGCGTACGGACAGATGTGCGAAGACGTATAGCTAGATTTTGATGGGGGAGAGAAGGGATTCACTAAAAACGGCGCCCAAGTGGTTGCCAGTAAAGTGTGCTGTGCCCCCAAGTTTTAGACTACAGGTGAAGCAAAAGCGTACGGACAGATGTGCGAAGACGTGTAGCTAGATTTTGATGGGGGGAGAGAAGGGATTCACTAAAAACGGCGCCCAAGTGGTTGCCAGTAAAGCGTGCTGCGCCCCCAAGTTTTAGACTACAGGTGAAGCAAAAGCGTACGGACAGATGTGCGAAGACGTATAGCTAGATTTTGATGGGGGAGAGAAGGGATTCACTAAAAAATTACACCATCTCCCGCTAAAGGGAACCATGTGTAGATGTGAAGCAGCGGGCGCTAACGCTTACACTGGCGGCGGCGTTGACGCTGGCGCTCATCGCAGCGTTGCGCAGGAGAGAAAACTGGGGAGGCGCAAAGCAGGCAGTGATGGAGCAGTTTTTCCTACTAGAACATGCCAATCGCTGCTAATGGGCAATGAGAGATAGAAGACTCTGACTGGACACAGAGACCCGCACTCCGCTTTTAGTTAACGCGCACGCTGCGAATTTTTATTGTTCAACAACGCACAGGAGAAATCTCCCACCGGCACCACCTTGGAGGTCAAGATCCATTGCTATATATACGGGATGGCCAGTGAACGGTTGTGCAGCGCGAGCAGTCGGTTTTTTCAACCAAGAAACTCGCTAGCAGACGCTGCCTGCGTCGGCGTCGCGAGGCGAGAGAGGGAGGAGCGTAGGAGAGGAGAGAGAGGGGGGTGACACGCATGCGCAGTGGGAGTGTGAACGCCGTGGGCAGGGATGCGTAGAGGAGAGAGGGGGGAGCGTAGGAGAGGAGAGAGAGGGGGACGCGCATGCGCAGGGGGGAGTTAGACGCCGCGGGCAGGGATGGAGAGAGGGGGGGAGTGTAAGAGGGGAGAGAGGAAGGGAGGCGCATGCGCAGTGTGGGTGTGGTTGCCGCGGGGAGGAATGCCTAGAGGAGAGAGAGGGGGAGAGGAGGTTTTTTTATTTTTATTTTTTTTAACTGTTCGCGCATGCGCAGTAAGGGTGGGCACGCGGCACACCACCACCACCACCACCACCACCACCACCACCACCACCGGATTAAGCTTCGCCATAAGATGCTTCACATCTAAAAACGGCGCCCAAGTGGTTGCCAGTAAAGTGTGCTGTGCCCCCAAGTTTTAGACTACAGGTGAAGCAAAAGCGTACGGACAGATGTGCGAAGACGTATAGCTAGATTTTGATGGGGGGGGGGGGGGGAGAAGGGATTCACTATTTATTTATTTCTAAATTTCTAAATTTATTCATTTATTTCTTATCTTTAGTAGCTACTTGCCTTGTTTCGATGTTGCATATTTGCGCTAAGCCTGTATATTTTCCCACTGCCTTTCTTGCAATAATCTCTCTCGGGGGGGGGGGGGGGAGAAGGGATTCACTAATTATTTATTTATTTCTAAATTTCTAAATTTATTCATTTATTTCTTATCTTTAGAAGCTACTTGCCTTGTCTCGATGTTGCAGATTTGCGCTAAGCCTGTATATTTTCCCACTGCCTTTCTTGCAATAATCTCTCTCGAGATTGGCTGTACATCTAAATAAGATAAATTAAATAAACAAGGAAGTAGATAAACTTATGTATGTATGTATGTATGTATGTATGTATGTATGTATGTATGTATGTATGTATGTATGTATGTATGTATGTATGTACGTATGTATGTATGTATGTATGTATGTATCAGACAGAAAGGGAATTTTAAAAACCAGTAAAATACAAAATAAATAAGGCAAAAAGCAAGAGATGAGCGGAGTCGGCAATCATCGCGGCGCAGGATGTACGTGCGGTACTCCCCGTTCCTGGACTGGAAGAAGTACCGGGCGCTGGTGGACGTGGCCACCTCACGTTTACCAGGCTGGGAGGACATCGACCCACCGGAGCACGGGGCCGAGCTCCGCTGCCTGCGATTCCTGTATCGCCTGGTGGCCGAGCCGTTCGCGTATATGATTTGGAACGCCAATATAAGGTAACGGCGGCAGGAACACATAGTCTTAATTTTATTTTTAGGAGCGAAGCTCCTTAGGCCGGCACCCCGCTGTCGCCGTCGAAGCTCCCTGGCACGGTGCCAGCTGTGGCGTCTCCCCCTCACGCGGGAGGATAAATGAGCTTTATAAGCGCTGGAACGCGGATGGCGTCAGCACGATGCGCAAAGCTTGGCAAAGCGCGAGAATACGAACGCATGCGAAACGGAGGCAGATTAGGCTCCCTCTCCGCTCTTTCTTCGACTCTGCTCTCTCCCCTCAATCCGGCGAACGCGTGAAACCATTGCTTCACCCTGTCGTCCGCCCTGTGGTTGGACCGTTGCCTGGACAATGAAACGCCGCGCGCGCCGAACGCCGCGTGCGTCCCATTTCTAAGGAGCTTCGCTCATCGGTTGTATTCGTACACGGAACAGCTGCTACTTTTTGCTTATTTTTTGTTTTCATTGATTCGACGCTGTCCTCAAACACGCCCAGGCAATTTGCATTGTAAAATGTCACATGATCCCTTGTTCATTCGCCTAAAACGAGTCGGAGGCGAAAGCCAACTTCTTCTTCTCAGTAAATTGTATTTTGCTCTGCCTCCGGGATCCGAGGCATAGCAAGCTTTTGGAGCCTCACGCTGCTTTTCAGTGCCCACCTTTGACCAATCGACGATGTCGCTTGATGACGTCACAAAACTTGTCGATATGTCATGTTCTGTACGCCGACACCACAGACACATTTACTTGAGCATCAGACGACCTTTGACTCCATTTTATTCGTTTCCTTTTTCGAATCAATCGTGCTGATACCGACGCCACCGACAAGGTCTCGAGATGTGTCGTAAGGTATCGAGAAATGTGAGCAGATCTGGCAATATAGGGTCAGGTCTCGTCATATCTCGAAAATGTCTCGACTCATGAGACATACAAGGCTTCCGCCTTAATAGATGTTCCGCATGCGCCGAACTGTCAACATGACCTAACAATAATCCATGACCCTGTAAGCATTTTTATACTGCTAAACATATACGACATGCTATTCGCCGCGAGATCGGGCTTCCGGTGGCAGCACCGTCGCCGCGTTAGTGTGGATAGGCGGTCGGCGGCACGCATCCAAATGTACACGACGCCGCTTCGCTGTGAGCGGCTTGAGCTGATTGTCGGCGCATAAATGTGGTTGACTGCTGTTTAATGATGATATATACGCCCTCCATTGCCACATTAATGAACGAAGCCGGCCTAACGTTCTTATTACGTGTGATAGAAGCGCAGGCTGCCAATCAATCGGGTGCTGGCATCCGCTGACAGTCGTGCTTAGCACTGTACTCAATTTTCTGTTGTATTATTTCTACATATTTACCTTGTGATCTGCCTATGATGCAATATAAATGGTGTTGCACGACTGAGCCAGGTATTTACTTCTTTCTTTAGAGGTTGCAAAAGAAAACTGTATTTCTGCGTAACTAGGAGGGGAGAGTGCAAAGGAGGAGGGGAGAGTGCAAAGCGTAGGACAGCCCTGTATACTGAAATATAGCAAGGAGGTGGGAAAAGTAGATGAGCGTGTGGAGATGTGGTGTCAGAGTGAGGATGAGGGAAAAGAGGAGGGCAAGGCCACCAGCTCCACTGTTTCCACAGTCTTCTCACCACTAGTGCGTCTCTGTCTAATTTTTTTTACGTCTGTGCATGTATGCTGTACCTCAAATGCGATACATGCACCTCTGGGAAAATCTTGGAATCAAAATCTCAGTATTAATCAATAAAATACTGAATGCAATCGTTTGTCAAGGCTCCTTTACTACGCATGCGCAGGTCGTGCAGCCTGTGTGTCCATTATGATGGGGAATCGCTCTAAGCACAATAGTCTTGTTATATGACCGTGGGATGACCGCAGAAGTGGTTTTCGCTTCTCTGCACCATAGGAGTCTGCAGAACTTGGAAAGCGAGATCGGCGCCCTTACAGACCACGTGGTTGATGAAGTTCTCGCCTTCTTCAGGACGCTGAACGTGACCCAGCAGCTGACGGACCACTTCAGAAGCATCGTGTCCGGACTCAACCACCAGGTATGTGTCGGATTTCTCGCGTTTTCTGCGGACTCTCTCTCTGATGACTAGGCATTGAATCGAGCACATACTTTCACCATAGTACCAAGTAGTGGGAGTAAAAATTTCGTCTTCTGTCCGATGGCACAGCTGAAACAATCGAGAGACATCGCTGTCAAAGGAAGCGCTACTTCAGGTTGAACTCGGTTAGCTTTAGCGCACAAAACACGGTCCAACAAATACACCCTAGTCCACCTCGGTGGTGCAGTAGTTACGGAAAGTCCCGGGTTCGTTCCTGGCCACGGGGTTGCATTTCGTTGGTGGCGAAATGCTAGAGACACGTGTTCTGCGCGATGTCAGTGCATATTCAAGAACACCAGATGGCCGATATTTCTAGAGCCTTCCACCACATTGTATCTCACAATGCTATCGTGGTTTTGGGTCGTAAACCCCCGCATATTATTAACTTCACGAGCGTGAGCCACAGTGAGCGGGGACCACAGCGTGTGGAACTTCACGCTACCCCTTCTCCCCCACAGTTGCTGGTACCCGCGTGGATGCGCAAGCCGAGCCTGCGCATGAAGTTCAGCGAGCTAGTGTTCTCCGACGCCGAAACGTCGCCCATCGTATCGTGGAACGGCGTCCTCGGGGCAACGTGGCGCAACGCGCAGCGCAGACTGGTCGACCGGGGCTTCGAGACCTTCTGGCGCGGACCTGCGCTGGGCGACGAGCCGTGGCTGGACGAAGACGAACGTTACCTGGCTGTGCCACCCGGGTCCGTTGATAAGGACCTCACCGGGGATGCCTTCTACGCGCACCACCTGCCGAGGTTAGGGCTCGACCTGGCCAGGGCCGTGGTGGGACACTTCTTCAGGGTGGCCTCACGGCTCAAGCGCAGGTGATGTGACAGAAGCATGGGCTGCACGACTAGGATAGAGCAAATGTTTGTTTTAACAGCGGAGCTGTTCTATGGCTGGGTTGGACGACAGATGAGCGTCCGCATGAAACGCTCCGGTTCGCAAATATATCCATAGATGGCGCAACTGCGTCGGTCGCGGGCGAAGCTGTAGCCGCCCATTGAAACGGGGGAGGGTGGCTCCAGCGTGAATAGGGCCTAAAGTCACTGTAGCAGCGGCGGGTGTGGCATGGGCTGCCACACGTCCTTTCCCGTGTGTCTCTACTGTTGCAATAATGTAATCGCAGACACCCACACACTCACTGATAAACTGACAAGCGGTGAAGCACGACGGCTTTTATACATGTATCATCGAAGATGCCAGCGTTATCGCTAGCGGCCGCGTAAGTTCCAGAACTAACTTTAATGTTCGCGTTGTGCACGTAATATCGTCGGAAGGTTCTAAGACTATCTAGATAGTTCCTAGTCATTTGGGCGCGTTTTCCGCAGGCAGCAGTTACATTGTAATGGGGCGGTAACATGAAAATAGGAAGAAAGGGGTACGTGTGGAAATGTAGTGTCGACTGGAAACCCATCGGTTTTTCCTAAAGGATAGAGGAGTACACCACCCTCGTGCTCGGTTGTTGATGGGTACTCATCTCGAAAGGTGGCCCCATAAGGCTCTGCAAAGGCCCCCTGGGCGCACCTTAACCCACCA
>JALIZH010021244.1:0-19668 GCA_030522465.1 Rhipicephalus appendiculatus | reverse complement strand
ACTGAAAGGCGGGTAGTGGCTGCCCGTCAGCAATGGAGCAAAAGCGTTTGATTTTGAAGAAAATGGTTTGATGCAGTCATTGTAAAAGGTTCCCAAAGCGCAGGTTTTGAAAACAGGTATACAGATGCAGCGCACCGTTTGCTGACGACACGAACAATTTCAGTGTTTTAGCTCACTGTTACCCTTGAAAACTGTTCCTTTGCACAGCATTCTTTAGGCGCCGCATTTTCCAAACCAGTGTCGACAACGGCGTCGACTGGACTGTTCTTATACAATGCTCTTTGAAAAATGTGTTTCATTTTACACACGTGCCGCGTTGTTCGGTACAGTGCAAGAAGTGTGATGAGTGTGCGCACCTTTGCCGATTGTTTCAAGGAGCCGCGAAGTCAACCTGACTTGCGCACGCTCTCAATGCTCCACCTGTTTGGCCTCAGAATTCCTGAGTCTCCAGATGGTACCAAGGACGCATTGAGGTTGCACATGTCAAGGCGCCGGGTTAATTCTTTGGACTTTCATAGTTCATACGTATTTTCTTATCGCTTTCGTGCAAGCATGATCGCGTCGCACTTTCGCGGTATTGTTTTCTCTTGCTCTCCGTTTCTGGAAACCGGGCGAATCGGCTAACGGAACGCTTTATGCGTCTAATCTTCGAATCTACATTACCTGGAACTCTACGCGCGGACTTACTAGGCCAAAGTGCAACGACGCGCACCCTCGCGGAGCTTTGAACCTTGCCCGTCCCGAGCTCTATTTTTACGTTCCGGCTAGAGAAATGAAGACACGCGAAACATCGTCCACACGAACAGGCGGTTGCTCGCTGAGCGCACAGCTACGTGAATCGCGATGTTGCTATATTTAAGACGCCGAGTCGCACTGATGGTTCTACGAAGCTGTCGTATGAAAAAGGGCGCTTAATGGTGAAGGTACGCCTGGTATCTCTACTCTCGGGAAGATAAGAATCTTTCTTTTTAAATGAAACTGGCATCATCTCGTGGACTCCCGCACAATTAATTTGTTTCATACTCTCGGTTGTACACGCTATTTGAATCAATATTTTTTTTCATTTCATTGTCATACGTATAAATCTGTTCTATGGCAAATATTCGCAGGCATTTTCTGCGCAGTATTGGCTTATGCCTTCAGGGCAAAATGAATGAGCAGGGAGTCCCGCGATTCCACGCGTCTTTACCAGATGCAAGAACATGTGCTTTAAAAAGAGACTCCTTGTATTACGAAAAAAATAGTGCCTAGAAAATGGTTTGGAATTTTATCTAATAAATGCGACCTAAGAAATTTCGTATCTAATTACAGACTTGAGACGATAAAACTTAATACTTGCTGTACCGTACCCTTTCACAATGGAGATGTTCTACGCTCGCTTTCAGCGTGTCGCTGCACGTTGATTCCATTCTAGAGCCTTTTGTAAACTCTCTTGTGGAAGGCACACGTACACTCGCACGGCACTCACTACTCCCTAAATGATAATTTTTATGAAGTAGGAAACCGCGCGCGTAGGCCAAACGCAGCAGAGGTTGCCCGTCTCGCCATTGGCCGTTGCGGCGGTGCGACTGTCACGGCTGGTGCTTGTTATACGGTGGCGTAGTGGCGGTGCAATAAAAGTCCACAAACCGACAACATGTAAGGTGGGCATGGACGATCGCGCACATAAACGAAGTGCTGGATTTGCGAAAATTTGAGGAGAAACTTGCGTTTCGCAATGAGCTCTTTAACGGCCTGCTCAAGATTCTGAAGAACGCTCAAAAGATGAAGCAATGATGATGCCGCCCAAACATAGCGTTCTACTGATGGCAGCAGTTTACAGCAAAACTCTACGCTTGTGCATATCGTACACAACTCCCGAATGGGAATTTGCGCATGTCAGCTTCTCTGGTCGCCCACCTTCAACGAGTGGATGGCCTCGAGTTTTTAACGCGGTATCGTTAGACAGCTTGTTTCGCAGAAATTCTCGTCTCGGTCTCGGTGTCGGCGTCTTTGGTTGCGAGCGAAAATCAGCGTTGTGCGTGATCGAAAAATCGAGAATGATTCAAATAAAATAAACAATAGATATATTCGGTTCGAGTGAGAATCCAACCCAGGCTTCCTGCGTGGCAAGCAGGTTCTACACAGAGCCACGCCACTTCTTGAAACTGCTTCGGGAAAATAAAAAAAAGAAAACACACTATAGTAAGATGTAACTTTAGAACTTTAGAAAGGCGGATGCACACAAGCCTGCACCAATGGAAGCGCACTCCGCACTGACGTCATAAGCCTGACTGCTGGTGACCCCGCCTTCGGAGCACTCTGCGTAGTGCATGAGTGGGACTATTTCTAGAGCCGCGGAGGTGATCGGCTGCCGCGCTTCTGTCATTTGGGCGCGATCTCTGCGGAATTCTCAAGTTGTATACGACTATAGAAGGGCGTCATGCATTGTCAGGAGCCTCCTTAACGCATGTAATATTGCGTGGCAAAAACGTGGTATCGCGCCAGGCGTCAAAACATATGAATTGCGCAACGAGTGGGCGTTTGAAAGGTCCACCCGTTACAAAGAACTGAGACATATTTAATCATCATCATCAGCGTTCGCGTGCTGCCTTTAGAACGCGTAGTGAGCCCTTCGCAGATTCGAAAAAAGAATAATTATGGCGTAGTGGTCACTTCGCAGCTCTGCTTGCCGTAGGCATTCTACCATAGTTTGAAGCGGCCAGTGGTACGCGCAGAGACGTTCGTTTTCTTGAGGCACAGTTGAGGCACGCACCGAGAACGGCCGGGCTAGCATTTGAGAAGGCGATGCGCAAGGGGCCCGATTACGCTATCGAGTTCTACTATTGAACGTAAAGCTCAAACGTATTCCAACTTTATTTTATTATAGTTTAACAATCAACATTGTGCAGCTCCCCTTCAGAAGCGCCTCTTAGTCGACAATGTCGATGTACGTAACTACTGCTCACTGTGAACTGCGTGCTCTCACACAGATACAAGAAGACAGTCACGCTTCCAGGTGGTGATTTGAAGTATGCTCGGAGGAGTTGCTGAAAAATCAGTAAGACAGAGGATTCTCATCTCTTTCATATGTAACAGGGCAGTGGCACACCCGGGCACGTGCCCCCCCCCCCCCCCCCCCCAGAATTGTTTTTTGCCATGGCATACAGAGCCCAAAATGGCACTCGACCACACCTACCCTCCCGGCCCCGACTTCAGATAAAAAAATTGCCCCCCCCCCCCCCGAAAAAAAATATTCTGCCTATGCCCGTTTACCAGGGTGTTTCTTTCCTTTCCGTATCAATTTAAAGAAAGCTTGTCTCCTTTTATGAACGAATCTAAATGCGTGACCCTTGCTTTGAAAAGAACTCACGAAGGTTTTGTTGACGTTACATGAAAACACATCAAGACATCAAGAAGAGAAGTTCCAAACAGTCACGATAACACACGGCAGCACGCTTGTGTTTTAGGATGCGTGCCAGCATACTGGTACGTTTCTTCGCGTGTGCGTGCTTGAAATAATGTGCATGTGTGAAGGGAAAGTGAGTAAGCCATTATTTAGTGAACCACATGAGTTCGCGGAAAAACGTAGTGGACATTGAGTACTCGTTCATGTGGCTGCGTGATGAATTATAGATGGGTTTCATCAGAGGGTCTATCAGAAGGAAGATATGAAAAAGCGGAAGAAGCAATAAAGATACCTCGTGAGAGAAATAAAGCTACAAAATACACATATGAATACGTATTCGAGATCAGTTGATGTAGAAAAAACGTACAAGCGTGTTTTTAAAAGCTATTTTGGGCCAGGTATTAATAAGAACCAACAGACAGTGATACCAAGGAAAATATAGGGGATGTTATTTGGCACTGCGTAACACTTCCAGATTCAAAAGCACAGATGTACGCAATGAAATTGACGGTGGGCGGGATGACCGCCGCTGTAGCTCAAGTGGCTGAGCATCGGACGCATTATTCGAAGCTTGCAAGCATGGTCCCTGCCGGCGGCAAGTTGTCGTTTCGTGCACTTTACCTTCTTCACATTTATATCATAATTACTACAAATAACATCCCCTACACTTTCCTTGGCATTACTGTCCGTTAGTTCTCATTAATATTATGTCTAACAAAGAAAAATGAGTCCAGGTATGTATTATATGCAGGCTATTCGCTATCGCTCATTGTAAGGCTGATTGATAACATGCGAAAAACAAACCTAATGCACTTGCTGGCAAATAAGAACACAAATGAAGATGATTACAAAGCTATATATGTTCGGTCAAACCAGTTGCACAGGGTGATCGGGCGCCAGGTGTTGCGTTTTTCCTTTTTAGTATCAGACTGAGTATAGTGCCATCATATACTGGTCGCCATTCCCGATTTTGATGAAATTTACTGTCGGCTTTGGCATTAGCGCCAAAACGATAGTTTCGAAGTTAGTTTCGTGACAAAAAACCTTGTTCGCCTGAAAATAAATAACAATTTTTTTCTGCGTAAAATGCTTTTCCGCCAATTTCGTGATTTCTGAAATTTGGGCGCACCTAAGTAAAAAACGGTGCACTTATTAATTACAGTATTTATTACTTTCGAAGAACAGGTCATACAGAATCTTAGGAGTTTATTACATTTCTTACTTGTTGAAAAGCTTTACAGGAAAAAAAATCGCAGACATGTAAAACAGCACAAAATGTTTGTACTTCAGGAATTTATTGCTACAAACAACTTAAACTGAGGATTATGAAACTCGGTATATATTAACTTTCATATTTTCGGTTCAATTTAAATAACTTGAGTGGTTTTATCGGGCTTAATTTGACTTCATAATTGTGATGAAATATAAGTGGTTTACCAAAATACCGGTTTGAAAATATTTTGCTTGCTAACAAGTTCTTACGCGTCACATGTGACCACGTCAGCCTTCCGGCCGCGCCGTTCGTTATGGGCTGAAAATCGGATATCAGTTGTTCAAAATGATTGTAAGCAATGTAATCCCCAAACAGTAACTCCACAACAACAAATGCGCAGCCAGGTTGCTTGGCATATGAGAGCGAAGGCTTGGAAAGAAAAAAGAAAGAAAGACCACTTAGAAGAAAAGACGCTCTAAGAGGTTCTTCTAAGTGGTCTTTCTTTCTTTCCAAGCCTTCGCTCTCATATGCCAAATGTCGAACCAACTAGTCCAACAATTCACTATTTTGCAGGTTGCTTGGCACAGCAAGCTTTGTCTTGCGATTAGCCGCTTGACAAATCGGCGGCAGCGGCCGCTCGATGATGCGGGCCCTCCCATTACATTAGTGCCGCTTCAACGGCGGACGAGCTCCGGTTGCGTGTCAAAACTACGCTCAGAGGACGAATGAGTTAAGGAATTCATCACCGTGAAATGTGAAGGCTGTTAAGTGCAAGGGCCATAATATGCAATGAAAACTCTGCCACAAATTTCGCAGTGAGCGCCTTCAGTATAGCCTATGGGCAGGTATTTTTTTTCTCCTGCTGTTATGACCGAAGCCGCGAAATAGTGTGATGAACGCGCGGCTTGCGTTGAATATTGTATCTGCGGACACACAAGAATACAGCATTGTAAACGCGGTACTTCATTAAAGCAAACCACTTGTACACACTCCTGCTATAACGGCCGGTTGGCACCTGTGTTCTGGTACGAAAGGAGAGCAGCTGCAGTTTGAGTTGTCCAACCATCGTGATTACGAATGACAGCTTTCTTTAGATGTCACAGGCTTGGTTTTGTATCACATGTCGCTGATGGAGTGGACCTGGTTGTTTTTAGGCCATGAGAAGACAGGAAGCAACACATTAGCTCAAGGCACTCACTGCAAGATTCCTGGCAGAGTTTTCATTGTATAATATGGCCCTTGCACTTAACAGCCTTTACGTCTCATAGTGATACATTCCTCATCTCATTCGTCATTTGAGGTATGTCGCCACCTTTTTGGAAATCTTTTTAGATTTTGATCCTAAACATATTGCTTTGTATTTGCCTTAAGAAGGGCTGTTGAAAAAGACACTTCAAGTATGCTAGACAAGAAAAGTGCAACTAATCAATATTTAATTACAGAAATTAGGCAAAATATGTCCATCACGCGAAAAGTGATAACTACTGATCCCGTGATACAAAATAAAAATGGCTTGGCAGAAATGTAGCTGTACATTAAGGCTGTGCAATGAACTAGAATCTTTGCGCTGTCGTCAATATTACGCATACTGTGGCCGAAAAAACCCAAAATTGTGTAGTTTCAGATGGTTGCATTTTAGTCAGAACCTTATAACAGCAAAAGTTATCGTTTGTTTTCAATTATCCTAGTTCATTGCATAGATTAATGCTCCAGAAAGAAGCACGGGAAGTTTTATTGAAAAATATTGTATCATTCAAAAGTTATGACTTTTCGCGCAGTAAAAAACGACTAAAAATGAAGTTTTGAGAAAAACAAGAAAGAAGTTTTCCAGACGTGTTATATACATCATTGGAAAGCTGTGGGACGCTAAAAGCCGCCAGGCTCATAGCTGGGACCTATCTTAGCTGCCACGAGTCCACCGTTACGTGGTTTAGCCGCTCCTAGTTTTTTTAAGCTTGTTTTTTGTCGGCCACTCACTGGCGGCTGGCGTTCTTCGAGGCAGTTCGGTTCCTGCCGAGAGAAGCTACGGTGCTGCAGTAGCCAGGATTGACACCAGCCTGCCTCAAGATATGCATTGTGCCAGTATTTCCATTGACGAACTGACATATACAATCTCACAGTCCAAACGAAAAAATTCTCGGGCCTGTACGGACATCTTTAGGGACACGCTGCCACAGCATCCCATTGATGCATTGATTCACGTTTTCAGTTTTCCCGCCGTCATATCTCCTCAAAATATATTGTCTAGACAGAGCTCTGCATACACAGCCTTATCTTTGTTCGTTATCTTTTTGTAAAAACCTCCCCTGTGCTTGTATTGTACTGTGCCCAGAGCTTTGACTCGGTTGCAGGCTCACCAACTTTTCAAACTTTGCATTTCGGCCTTTGTTTCACTCATAACTTAGCCATATCTTGTTATATTCCGTAAGACAACAATCTGGGACACTGAATTGACGAAGAAATAGCTTGCACAGTGGTAGTACAACTCATCGCTGCAGTGTAAACACGGTGTCACTTCGTGTGTCCCCACATAGCAATTAGCGCAATTTGAATAAAAATTGGCCGTGATTACCACTGCTCAATCTTAATAAGTTTTAGCATACTTCACCACCAACTTATCTAAATGTATCCGGCGAACTTTTATTGGCTAAAATGTAGGTTTTGTTCTCACAAAATATCAGTTTCGGTTTCAGGGAGGTCTGCTGGTAGTTGTAAAAACCAACATAATTTTTTAACAAAGCCAGATAGAGATGTCATTTTTGCTGCAGCACAATTCTGAATGTCTGTAGATTCTTAAAATAACAAAAAGTGAAGTTCGGTTTTTTTGAAAAAAACGTCATTTTCAAGGGTGGCGACATACCTTGAGTGCAGTTTCACGCGCAAGCGTAGCTCATCCGTCGGTGAAGCGGCACTCCTGTAATCTGAGTGCCCGTAGCATCAAGTGGGCGCTGCCGCGGATTTGTCAATCGGCTCATCACAGGACAAATATTGCTGTGTCATGCAACCTGGGTGCACATTTGTTGTTGTGGAGTTGCTGTTTTGTGATTATATTGGTACAATATTTTGAGCAACTTATATCCGATATTCAGCCCATAACAAACGGCTTGGCCGAAAGGCTGACATTGTCACATGTGACGTGTTACAACCTGTTAGAAACCAAAATAATGCAACGTTTTTTTTTCCTACACAGAATGGTAGATGAGGTCCTTGAATTCAATCAGAAGGATTAAAAAAAATAAAACTGGCATTTCTGAGAACAATATTTTCAAACTTCGGGGTTTTTGGTAAAACACCTACATTTCATCACAATTTTGAAGTAGAACTACACGCGATAAAACCGCTAAAGTTGTTTAAAAATTAAGCGAAAATATTAAAGTCAATATGTACCGAGTTTTCTTATCTTTAGTTTAGGTTGTTTGTAGCAATAAATTCCTGAAATACAGGTATTTTGTACAGTTTTTCATGTTTGTGATTTTTTTTCACTGAAGTTTTTCAACAGGTAAGGAATACAAGAAACTTACAAGATTCTATATAACTTGTTCTCTCAGTGGAATAAATACTATGATTAAGAAGCACACCATTTTTACTTAGGTTCAGAAATCGTGAAATTTCAGAAATGGTGAAATTGGTGGAAAAGCGTTTATCGCCGCCAAAATTTATATATTTTTGTCAGGCGAACAAATTTTTTTCCCACAAAAATAACCTCGAAACCATTGTTCTGGCTCTAATGCCAAAGCCTACAGTGAATTTCACTAACATCGGAAATGGTGACATGGACCTCGTGTTCAATCTTATCCGGACACACCGTAAACACAACGATAAGGGTAGAGCCGTTGGATATTGCAACGACAAAGCGCCACTTTCGCTTGCTTCCAGTGGCGAAACATTTTTAGGAATGCATATGAGGCAATCTATATACACCAGTATATTTGGCGTGAGTTGCCTGGACTTAGGAACACATTTCCTGAAATTCCCCTTATATTTAGCATTATTTAGAATCTTCTACATGATCGTGTCACAAATGAGAAATGGAATTGAGAGGTGTTGGTTCCAGCACCAGCTCCCGTAGCGTCGACGAGGACCTAACAACATCTATCTTTGTCTACTAATCAAAAAAAGAATTACGCAAGAAGATTTACGAGCCAAACTGAACACGCGACACAACGCAATACTTTAACAGTAGGGTGTTCTGGCACAGTGGGGGGATGTTCTGCCTCTGAAATGAACTCTGAAAGAGCGATCGTTTAGAAGCTTTAGGTAGGCTCTACAGATGGATTTGTGGTAGGTCATTCACGATCGGGATTCTGTTGGGATGAATAAACTACTGTTTTGTATGCTCCCACTCCTTCTCTTTCATTTATCATCATACAATCTGCAACATAATGTACAGTTTGTTGCTAAGCTAACCACGCAAGACCCCTCAAGCCGTTCTCTCCTACCTTGAAGATTACACGCCCTTGGTGAAATACTTCTGCAGAAATAATAACAACATGAGACACTTCACGGGACGAATTTGGGAATATAATTATCGATCCGCTTCTAACTGCTCGTCTACGCGTATGTTACTTCATACGGTCGTCTTTCAGCATATTAGCGTGACATGACTGACAGCTTGTCTACTATCAAAAAATATGTATTTTATAGGAAATAACAGAAAGAAACACTTTGGTGAGATGCAGGTAAGTTTCAAGAGCAGGTCTGGCACCACTGTTGTGAGTTATCACAGCAATATTTATTTTCATCAAAGCTTACACCAGCTACTAAAAAAGATTTAGAAACATCATACAAGATACATTTCACTAGAGAGACTCACAAATAGAAGGCGCTACAAAAGAAAGTGGAGCAGATAAGTTAGTGAAAAAAAAACTTCATCCCTTGCCGTTCTTTCATTGGCGAAGAACCGCCCCGATTCCATGGCCACTGGCATTTGTCTGGAGCAATTTACGTGATGCAGGGTCGAAATAGGCCAGTATTGGTGGCGTAGGCAACAGCTGGATGAGGCCAGAGACTTGTGAGGTGATTAGTCTAGTTCTAAATCTCGCGCTAAATTCAGCTCCACTACTGTGAAACCTGATGAAATGTGTATCATGGGCACCAAGAGACACCCGTTTGTAGTGTTCCCTCTGCTCCGTTTACCTAACTGCCGATGACGTGAATGTTTGAGGTAAGAATGTCGGATTTCCCTGGCATGAATAGAATCTTGCTAGGCTGACTCACTTACTCGGTGTGCGCTACTCATGTGCGCTACTTTCTTCTGCACTTTATCAACATACTGCTTGTCACAGCACTTTTGATACGTGTCGTCTGGAGCAAGTCCCGTCAGGTTGTTTGTCCCTGCGAATATTGCGACAAAGGCGCCGGAGAAGCGCCGGTGGTAGGAGCAGTCGCGCACTTGCCAAGGCGGTGGCGCACTCTCTAGCGTGTCATGGGTTTCAGCCGCATGTTTCCGAAGCTTTTAAGCGATCGTTAATTAGTTATTGTGATTATGTCTGGGTTCTTTCTGTTAATTATGTTATTTTACACCTTGTTCGTTTACTTTAACACGGTTTCGATTATTGCTAGCCTTGTTTTAGGGTTGTCTTGGCCACTTGACTGTGAGAGTGATCAGGCCACATGAGATTTACGGACGGAGAACAAGTCGGGCCCCTAAAGTGCTAGGCACTTACGATCGGAGGCTAATATGGTAAGGATACATGCCGCGTGCGAAGCATTGTATAAAATTAAGGATACACGTAGCAGTACACAAAGATTATGTTACGATAGTTTTATGTGGGTTAGAACACCAACGATGGCCAGTTGTGCTTTCGGCCCCACTATTTCGTTTTCCCTTGATCTTATGATAGCTCCAGCTGAATTAAAAACCACACAGAAGACAACCTTCATTGTTTATTGACTTTGTACGGTTGTGTTTGGTTAAAGCAGGGTGTCTAGATTAATTCCCTTCATTGGTTCAAAATGCAACACACACAATGTCAACTGACGTAAGCCAAGTCTAGTCAACGCGGTACAGCAAGAACGCTTGCTAGACTGCTTTGGTGAGTGCTGGTATTTTGCTAGTACACTTGGAAGAGTTCGAAGAAATTACATGCTATTATTTAAAATGTTTTATGTTGCAACGTACACTTCGTCTTGATTACCATTGTATTTAGCAGTTTATATGCAGAACCTTCCATCATGACAGGTTTTTTTTTTCATATTCTCGTTAACGAAGTGTTTCCATCATATTCTGCAAAATAATTCTGAAATAACTGCTTTTCGAACTAGGATGGATACCTATATCGGGTAAAATTTATTTTATAAGATATAGGAAAATATTCAAGTGCAAAAGGACAAACAGGAAAAGAATGCTGGCACCCGAAAGCAAAAAAAAAAACTGACATCTTTGTGCATCCATACCTTTGACATCGCGGCTAACTACGCGATTCATATGGAGGAAGACGAGAAGTGGACGAGAAGTGTTTATCACGGTGTCAGTAACGAATCACGATGAATATGTATCAATTCACCCAGTGTTCCATCCTACAAACTTTAGTTTAAAAGCTGCTTGAATGCTACAAAAATAAATGTGACTCAGTCAATCAATCAATCAATCAACTTTTATTTCTGATTGTGAAATATGGGGGTAACGGAAAAAAAGCCGCAGTACTGCGGCTTGACAATGCCCCGGCCCCCCTACAAAGTCCAGCTGCTAAATTAGCCATGTACAATAAATGACAGTGCTGGAAATAAAACACGTTTGAACTCAATGCACTATGACAGGAAGTGGCAAAATATAGCGGAAACTAGAAAAAAAAACATTTATCTGTTTTTTTTTATGAATCATTACACGTAGCGATGCACATTGATGCGATTAATAAGGAGAAAAAAAAAGGGGGGGGGGGGGGTAAAAGCAAAGAAAAACACGTCGCCTTTGAAAGTAACGTAACCTATACAACATAAGTTGATAATTAAGCCAACAGAAAACTACGCATTCATACAAATGCGCTTGTTTGCAGTACGTGTGCCCAATAATCTCAATCCGCTTCTATACTTATCAACTGCACGAACTGCATGTTTTAGGAGCAGTGTTTCCAATGCACTTAAAAATGGCAATCACACATTATATGCGGGCAGTGTAAGACGCCGCCTAAGCCACGTAATGAAGCCCACCACTACTAACAATTCCTACTGGAGTAAGCATGGTGAAAACCAAACATTATTAACCCATGTGTACCCTTTGCGTCACAGCGAGCGTAACCATTTCGAACGCTAATCGAGAACAGGACAAGATCCGGCGTCGTATACGTGATTTACATACTGTACAAATGCAGAAAGACTAGGCTAAAATATCAAATAAAATGAGAATTGGCAACATAGACGATATTGTTAGAGTGATAAGCGGAAGCTCACATTTCTGATAGATTGTTGTCGCAACTTTTAAATATACTGAATTGCCACTATCTATCTATCTATCTATCTATCTATCTATCTATCTATCTATCTATCTATCTATCTATCTATCTATCTATCTATCTATCTATCTATCTAGCTATCTATCTATCTATCTATGTATCTATCTATGAATGAAATTTGTGGGGGGTGCTATCACACCTGTAAAGTCGCTTGCGCCTCATGGCGCACGCGCGTCTCGCGGATGAGCCGCAGTTAGGTTTAACAGCCGCCGATTCAGAAGTGGCGCTGCGCTCGCGCGGGTCAGCATTAGCGCGATGGCGCCACCAGCGTCACCCGGCGGCGAGGTTAGGTGGGCGCATAAGAAACAGTAGGGTGTCTCTTTGGGGATGGCAGCGGGCGCCGACGGATGTCTCCTGCGGTGGGTCCCTGGGGAACGACACCGCTTGTCGTTTCCCGCGGATCCCTCGTGGTGAGTAGAACATCGGCGATGCCGGATTCGCTGAACCTTGTGTACGCTATGTAGCTTGTGTGTTCTACTGGCATATTGTATAAGGTTGTATAGCGTGTCACTAGGAATGTATTTCATTCAGCTAGTGAGCTAGTTGATGTAACAGAAGGTTAATAAATATCCAGCTGTTAGTTTGCCCCACGGCGTGACTGTCTCCGTGTGTTGCGACAGCGCCGATTATTTTACATCCCAGAAATTCGATAACAATATTACAATGTTGATACATTTAGCTATCTAGGTCGCTAACTTTCTAGAAGGCCGTAAAGTGAGAACTTTGGAAGGGTCTTCTGTTAACCCTCTATTGCATGGCGTCCCATATTTGGCACATACCGATTAACATTTTTTATAGCGGGCGCAAGAGGACCAGTGGAGAATGTGACACAGTTAGAGTAATCCTTATAGTTACGCGCACTAAATATAAAAAAAAGCGCTGCCATCCCTAGCGCAGTATGAAATCTAGACATGAAATAGATTGCACAGTGCACGTGCAAGCTCGGATCACGAACGACAGTGACTGCTATATTTTTCTTGCAACCATTTTCTCGTTGCAGAAGCAAGAAAAAATTATTTTGGCATATCTCGTGGCTTTGAAAATTCATGCTCATTAAGGCTCTGCTCAATTCCGTTTTCCACTACGGTATATAGTCGGAAATCGGTATGTGCCATATTTCGCACAGTATGCATGTGAGTGATGAAATGTGCAATATGATGCCATCTATGTTTTGTTGCACAGTGCAAATACAAACGAAAAGAAATCATCTGAGATCATGCAGCAAAGCTTGTTTTTGCCAGATTTCAGTTGTGGCGGTGGATTTTGAGATGCCTCACGAAAATATCGAGTGTCAGCACCAGTACCTGGCCATTTTTTGTTACATTATTGGCGTGGGTGCACGAAAAAAATTATGTGAAGTCTAACCAGTGCACGGCGATATTTAGCTTTTACGATCTGTCGGCAACTGACGCTCACAACCACAAGTCAGCGGTTGGAAATTCGGGCAGGAAAGTAAAGCAAGGCGGCACCATGCGAAGAGCCAAACGTGTAAGCGGCCATCTTGCACGTAGATGTCGGCAGTCGGATGCACTAACCAAAATGTTAAATTATGCCTGAACACAGGCAGCAATTGCTTTGCTTCATTCCACAAATCAAGCTAAAAAGACCGCAATCAGTGAGATTTTGTTTTTCAGCCATGGCAGCACGTTTGCTCGCCCACTTGCATAGTGTGCCATATTTGGCACAAACCTTTATTTTCATTAATACAGTCACAATATATCTGAAAATTTTTGTACATGTTATTCTTCATGTAGTTAATGATAAAAAATGATCAAATAATTTTTCTATTGATTTTCTCATAATTCATGCAATAGAGGGTTAAAATCATATAAGTTGAGTGGCACACTAAAGAAAATATATAATCTAAATAATACCCAGCAATAAAATTCTGCAGGACGCCCGAACCAGATGAATCCCGAGGTCGCAGTTCTGTATGATACTGGAGGAAAATCACGTTCTTTTAATCACACTGTGACTAAAAAAAAAAAACACGATGTGTTGCGCTTGCCCCGCCCGTAACTAGAAGTAAGAATCCAGAAAGTCTGTGTGGCGGCGTTCACTCAAGTGCCTGTACCTTGAAGTAGCTCTTGATGCATTACTGACTGTGCTGAAACCGGTCACAAGACGTCCGACGATTCACATGTGTGCTATGGGTGTTCTCGATACAAAAACAGACTATTAGGTCTTACTAAACGAGGTGGTCAGTCCAAACGTGTTTTAGACGAGCCTAGAAATATCAGCCTCTCCGGCCGAATGCTTTTTCTTCAGGCAGTAACATCCTCGCTCGAAAAGCAGCGTGACTAAGTTTTAGGGTCAACTAGAGCACTCATGTCGCTCAACAGACGCCGCGCGCCTACAAATAACCCGGGACCTAGGAATAGCATAGAGAAATAAGCGTGAGTCGTGATCCACTTTTACACTCAATGACGCCTTTAGCAGTTCCGCGAACACAGCGCGCAAACTCGGGCAACCGTCACTGCGTGTCACCGAACTACCAGTCGGAGTGATACAATCAGAGTTTACGAGGTTTTTAGGGAACCACCGGCTGCGCCAACCTGCCGCGTTAGTGTAATGGTGGGGTGCCCGGCTATGCAGTTTTTGAGATCCGACGGTATCACCGGAACACATAGCCTAGCGAGTAGACGCAGCAAAATCGGGCCCGGCAGTGCATATATGTATTTTTTTATATTTTTTTTAAGTGGAGGGGGGAGGGAGAAGTTACGCATATATGCAACACCCCTAGGGTGATTATGGAAGCCCCCCAGGGAGCCTTCGTTCAAAGGGCGCCCAAAAGGGAGACACCTGAGCGGGCTGATGTGTTCAGCGAGCGTTTCATTTTCTTAGAATGTCTCCCTCTGTCCGTTGTCGTCGTCGCGCTTAAAACTTCAAATATGCTAAACCAACACGCCCAGTTTGCCATTCTTACATGGCTTAGATACTTCAGGTGCTCAATTATTAAGCTCAACAGCGTATGATGGCGCTGAGGCGCTGATTACATCGATACAGTGACCCTCCCGTGCATAGAACCCGCGCCCCCAAATACAAACTGCGGAAAAACAGATAATTAAAGGAACCCGAGCGTATTGCCGTGAAGCCACTTTTCATGCAATATGGCGAAGCAGTGCCATGAAGGAAGCTTGCGCACCAAAATTCGCAATTAAAATGTAGTACTTCTAATGCTTTTAAGCAATAATTGCTTTTAGTTCACGTTGTCGACAAGCCTCAAAGTTACCTTGAGCCAAATGCCAGCGCCGATATCCGGGCGCTTCAATATAGATCATACAGGCATTCAGACGAGAACATCCTGGTACACAACAAGAAATAAACGTAACCATATTGCCACACGTGCTCCTTTCTTTCTATCTTCATGTTACCGCCCCATTACAATGTAACTGCTGCCTTGCGCAAAGTGCGCCCGAATGACTAGGAACGATCTAGATAATCTTAGAACCTTCCGAGAGATTACGTGCACAACCCGAACATCAGAGTTTGTTCTGGAACTTACGCAGCCGCTAGCGACAATGCTGGAATCTTCGATGATACGTGTATAAAAGCCGACGCGCTTAACCGCTCGTCATGCATCTTTGAACTAGGCAGCGCAAGAAACCAGGACACAAGAAAAGTACAACACACCAGCAGCGCCTTGTCACAACTAACTTTATCGGAAAGAACGCATACAAACGCTTGTCAGTTTTTTATCGACGTTCAACGCTCTGTTCGCCCATATCAGGGTACAGCGCGCATTGCCTGCTGTAGTTTGAGTTTCCATTTCCCGGCCACAAGTTCGGCCAAATTTTAAAAGTTTAATTTTGGACACGCAGTTTCTGCCTTCGTCAACGTCACGATCACGTCACAATACACATAAGGTCATATAGTGAAAAGTTTAAAACAGCCTGATGTCTGGCACGGTGCCTTCTACAGGACCTTGTTACAGTTTCCAAATAATTTTAAAAAATATGGCTTCCGAGTTCTTAATATTTACTCACAATATAAGTGAAGCTGTAACGTTTCGCATTCGTAGCTTTCATCTGCAAGTTTAAATAGTGACGTTCCAAAGGCATCTAGAGCTGCGTTCCAAAGGCAAGTTACACGGCACGGTACAGTTCAATTTCGCTCGATTGAAGGCTGGGCGAGTTGGGTCGGATTCATTGCTTGCAAATGCGCAGAAAACGGTCACAAAAGACTCTCCTGTGTGTATCGCCTTCCTCTTGTGACCATCTTTCCCGCCCATTTTCAAAGCAATGAGCTCGATTTCGTCGATTTTGTGCTGAGACCGCGTTATCTATGCTCCGAGGCTGGCGCGGATAAGTCGCGTCTGGTTCGAAAGATGGCACCACGCTTCGTTTACACGCCACGTGTATTCCGTTTGTGTGAGAAGATATTTCCGTAAGGCTTCGAGCAAAACAGGTTCATTCCCGTTCGGTAAGCCTTCGAGCCTACGTCCCCTCGTCGCCGCATGCGATAGGGCAAAACCTAAAATTCGTACCACTCAGGGACAAGAAACAAAGGCGTCCATACGGACCAGTGCACTTGTATGGTGTGGTGTGCCTTTGCGAACGAGGGCTATACCCATTTTGAGAGTGCAGCTATTATCATAGTCGCCTTTGCCGGTAGCCAATTCGTGCTTACATGTACTCTCGATTACGGGAAGGACCAGCCATTTGTTCTTTAAATGCGAAGCATTTCTTGGCGAACTTCGGTGACTTTGAGCGTATCTATCTATCTATCTATCTATCTATCTATCTATCTATCTATCTATCTATCTATCTATCTATCTATCTATCTATCTATCTATCTATCTATCTATCTATCTATCTATCTATCTATCTATCTATCTATCTAGCCGCCTACGACTTTGTGCTCTCCTGGCCTTATCGTTAATGGGATTTATACCAAATTTGGTATGGCATAGCATGACTGTATGGCAAACATGAATGGCTGGTCATATCATGAAAATCAAGATTGAACTTGTCATGAAAAGTATGGTTTACACGCCATGCCTGAGGCCGTTTTAAATGCGAAGCATTTCTTAGCGAACTTCGGTTACTTTGATCGTATCTATCTATCTATCCATCTATCTATCTATCTATCTATCTATCTATCTATCTATCTATCTATCTATCTATCTATCTATCTATCTATCTATCTATCTATCTATCTATCTATCTATCTATCTATCTAGCCGCCTACGACTTTGGGCTCTCCTGGCCATATCGTTCATGGATTTTATACCAAATTTGGTATGGCATAACATGACTGTATGACTAACATGAATGACTGGTCATATCATGAAAATCATGAATAACTTGTCATGAAAAGTATGATTTACACGCCATGGCCATAGTGCTCCTGACGCCGTCTCCTTAATTTGATGTATCCAAAAATTGGTACGATGCCACATTTCTGCATGACCAACATAAATGACAGGTGGTAATATGAAAATCATGACCTGCATGTCATGTGCAACATGATTTACATGCCACGCTCATGGCGCGCTGACGGCCGTTTCGCAAGCTTGATACACACCAAATTTGGTATTACGTGACGTGACTGTATGACGAACATAAATCCCAAGTGGTAATATGCAAATCATGCCATGTCATGTGCAACATGACTTGCATGCCACACTCATGACGCTCTCGGGGCCGTGTCGCTAGCTTAATATACACCAAATTTGGTATTGAGGGACGTGACTGTATGACGAGCATAAATGACAAGTGGTAATATGGAAGCCATGACATGTCACGTGAAACATGACTTGCATGCTACGCTCCTGGCACTCCCGTGGCCGTTTCGCAAGCTTGATATACACCAAATTTGGTATTGCGTCACGTGACTGTATGACGAACATAAATGCCATGTGGTCATATGGAAATCATGACATGTCATGAGTGACATGACTTGCATGCCACGCTCATGACACTCTCGTGGCCGTTTCGCCAGCTTGATATACACGAAATTTTTAAGGCGAAGGCATTTAATGTCTCATGCTCACGTCCGTCCGTCCGGTCGTCCGTCCGTCCCACCAGCCGTGCCCTGGCACGGTGCCAAGTGGGCGCCGGGGCGCGCAAACGGACGCCGGTCGCGTTGGACTCTACAGCGCTCGCGCTTTGCTTGCGTAGCGTCGCTGGGCCCAGCGTCTCTAATCATGCAAGGAAGGAGACACGCGCATCACGTTCCATTCTTGCCGACCCCGTCTCAGTGGGTACTGGCGTTCGAGGAACACACTTTGGAATTGACAAAGTGTCCGTCAATTTAAACGCTGGAACGCGGATGGCGTCTGCATGATGCGCAGAGCGCGAGAATACGAACGCATGCGAAACGGTGGTAGATATTGGTCTCGCGTCTCGGTGCAATTCGAGGTAAGAAATTAAGCGAACATAAGTGGCAGGTCGTAACTCGAAAATCTTGGCGTGCATGTCATCTACAATGCCATTTACATGCCACGCTCATGGTGCGCTTGCGTCCACTTCGCTAGCTTGATATAAGCCAAAATTTGTGTTGCGGGACGTGACTGTATGAAGAACACAAGTTACAGGTCCTAACATGTAAATAATGACATGCGTATTATGTACAGCATGATTTGCTCCCTGCTGGCTGCTTCGCATCATATCGATTACCACAGTGCGTGGGATCTGCCGGTTTTTTTTTAACTTCATATACCCAAAAATTGGTACTATGAGACATTTCTCCATGACCAACATCAATGACAGGTGGTAATATGAAAATCATGACCTGAATGTCATGTACAACATGATTTACATGCCACGCTCATGGCACGCTCGCAGCCGTTTCCGCTAGTTTGGTATACACCAAATTTGGTATTCAATGACGTGACTGTATGACGAGCATAAATGACAAGTGGTAATTTCGAAATCATGATATGTCATGTGCAACATGACTTGCATGCATCGCTCATGGTACTCCCGTGGCCGCTTCGCTAGCTTTATATACACCAAATTTGGTATTGAGTGACGTGATTGTATGACGAGCATAAATGACAAGTGGTAATATGCAAATCATGACATGTCATGTCCAACATCATTTGCATGAGAAGCTCATCACACTCTCGTGGCCGTTTCGCAAGCTTGATATACACCAAATTTCGTATTGAGTGACGAGACTGTATGACGAGCATAAATGGCAGGTGGTAATATGGAAATCATGACACGTCATGCTACATCACTTGCATGCCACGTTCATGACACTCTCGGGGCCGTTTCGGTAGCTTGATATACACCAAATTTGGTATTGAGTGACGTGACGGTATGACGAGCAGAAATGACAAGTGGTAATATGGAAGCCATGACATGTCATGTGCAACATGACTTGCATGCCACGCTCATGAAACTTTCGTGGCCGTTTCGCTAGCTTGATAGACACCAAATTTTTAAAGCGAAATCTTTTAATGTCTTATGCTCACGTCCGTACGTCCGTTCGGTCGTCTGTCCATCCGTCCCTGCAGCCGTGCCCTGGCACGGTGCCAGGTAGGCGCCGGGGCGCGCAAACGGACGCCGGTCGCGTTGGACTCTACAGCGCTTGCGCTTTGCTTGAGTAGAGTCGTTGTGCCCAGCGTCTCTGATCACGCAAGGAGGGAGACGCGCGCATCATGTTCC